>PVKB01004462.1:0-141094 GCA_004027205.1 Ctenodactylus gundi
CCGAGACAGTGGGAAAACTGCTGTGGCCCGAGGGCCCCAGGAGGACGCGAGTGGCGGCCGGGGCGGGACCGAAGTGCACAAGATAAGGAAGAGCCTGGCGGCGCGGCCCCAGGCCGGGAGCGAGCGCGGAACATGGTCGCCGCCGCGCTCTGCGGTGTCTCCCGAAGTGAGTGGGAGGGAGAAGCCACCCCGAGCGGCGGCCGACTTGTGTTTCCCACCGAGAAAGCCGCGGTGCCTGGAAGCCTGGTTGCGGAGCCCGTCTGGCCGATCACGGCCTGGTGTCGCCTCCCCTGCCTCCTGCGCGGAAGACACACCCGCGGTGCGGGTTAACTGCTCGCGTGGCCTTGCCTCGCGTCCAGTGTGTCTTTCCACCAGGTCCGGGCCTGACGTGCTTCATGTGCACCCCTAAGGAAGCTGAATCGAGGTGTACACCAGTCCGGTTTTCTAAATTTGCGGTTGTGATCCTCAGGACACTTAGTTAACACTCAAGGAGTTTTCTCTGTTGTTACTTGCGGAGTTTGCACTTCTGTGCATTTCACGCTCCAAAACCCGCTTATTTGTAGAGAGGAGCATACATCAAAGATTTGAAATTGGTGAATTCCTTTGTCCTCTCCAAACTACAGAATCTTGATAAGGAATTTTGATTGCCCCATTGTCTTAATACTCGCGTTAGGAGGATACTTGGATACAAGTAGTTACAGTCGCCACCAATACAACGTTCTGGGAGCTATGGCGATTGCAGCAGAATCATGTAATTGAATATTGGAACAGAGAAATATCTACAGAATAGTATTAATCAAATTATAAAAAGCCAATTGTTGTCACTTGAATTTTTGATCGGTTTAAAAGGAAGGAAAAAGGACTTTTCCAAGTTTTGCTACATTTCGCTCCTTGAATCCTAAATAAGTATAAATTTTCCTTAATTATCTTTTATTGTCTTAGGATCATTCTGAACTTGGTATCACTGTGTAGTTCTTGACTATAAATAGATGCTATATATGATTTTGCTGTACATTCTAGACATTTTCAGTTAAATTATTTGATTTGCCATTGTGATTTTTGTCTGTGTCTCATAGGAAAGGAAAATTTCTTCAAATCTTTAAAATTGAAGCCTTAGCTGCATCCTGATTTTGTTTTTACAGAAGACTTGTCACTGTTATTAAATAAAGGCAAATATATTTTAAATACTTATTTTTAAATCATCTTAAAAAGGAAAAATCATCAAATTCCTTAGAATTTGTTTTAAAGTCTATCCACATAAAAGAAATTTCAAGCCAAACCCTGTAAGAAAGATGTCAGAAGATTCAGAAAATGAAGACTACTCAGACAGAACAATCAGTGATGAAGATGAATCAGTATGTTTTTCTCAACTGTTATTTTACTTGAGAGAGAAATTGCATTTTAAATATATAGCCAACTAAAATATTATAAAATCAACTTGATGTAAAAATGAATTGCAAAAAATAAGAGTCAATTAGACATTTAAATTGTCACTGAAGTTTGGAGATGATTTGATTGAAAAATAGGACTATCATTGTACGCAGTATGCACTATCTAGAAAATAAAAATTAATATTTTATTGGGGAAATATTTTGGCTCTTGGGTTTTATTAAAATGTTTAGGGTTTTATTCTTATAATTTATATCCACTTATTCTCTCTTAGGTATTAATTCTGCTGTTACAATTTTAGTATGTGTCAATCAGTGTGTTCTAACCCTGTTGTATATCACCAAAATAGCATTAGTGTAGTTCTGATACCATAAATGAAAAGATATTAACGAAGAAAAAGGGAAATTAATGTTTTTAAAATATTTTTTGGTCCTAGTACATATTTCTGACAAATTTCCTTCAAATTTTATTATAGCATAAACTATTGACATGTAAATTAAGGCCTCAAAATAGCTTCTTCAAAATTATGTATAACCCTGTAAGTCTATATCTTTCTGTATTATTGTTGCTGTTGTTAATTTAATTCATAATTTATGTTGCTTTCCCAAGTGTAGCAAGAATCTTTAAACTTTATTCTTTCTATGAAGTCATTACTATGACCATACCCAGTAAAAGAGGAAGACTAAAAAATGCAAACATTAAGGTTTCAAGATATTTGAGCTACTGCTTTTAGGCCAGTTGCCTATAAGAATTCTTTAATTTTCTCATTTACTCAAGCTATATACTCAATCTCAATTACTAAGGTAGATGTAAAACTTTTGGGACTTGGAAGTTATTGGTTATTAAATTTAAAATTCTCTTCTTTTAGGATGAGGATACATTCATGAAATTTATAAGTGAAGAGATTCATCAGTGTGCATTATTAACAGGTTTGAACTTAGCCATGTATTTTTCTTCCCTTTATCATAAAACCTCAAGTGGATAAAAAAAATGGAATGAGGAAACTAAAAATTCAGATTGGCTAAAATAGGGAATGATTATTCTATGGCTAGAGAGAAAAATATGTCCCCTTTTATAGGACTCTTTTGAAGTTAACTTTTCAGGTTGACTTACATTAGGAAATAATGAAATTAATGAAAATGATGACTATTTTCTAAGGGATTTCCCTTAACATAAATATTTATTTTACCTTGTAATTTCTTTTAAAAATAAGAGCTCTTTAAATGCACTTGTAAAATAATCTAAGTTATAATGGAGGCAATGTGTTGGAAGTACCTATTTAAATGAAATATGCTTGTATAGCAATAGTTTCCTTAATATGGTCATTATATTACTCTTCCTTTTATTGCTGGGACAAAATACCTGACATAAACAACTCAAAGGCGAATAAGGTTATTTGGGCTCATGATTTAGGATGTTTAAGTTCATGATCAGCTGATAGTTCAAGGCAGAAATATCATGGTGGGAGGACACAGCAGAGAAAAACTGTTTCACTTCTCTGTGTTCACACAACAGAGGGAAAGAGCCCGCGAGGAGTGAGCCAGTGACCACATATAGTTCCCAAGGTCATATTCCATGACCTGCCCAGACACAACAGAAGCATCCTTTACTAATCTCTCAAGCATGTCTCAAACCAGTCAAGTTGGCAATAAAGTTCAACTATCATGACCATTCACTTGCAAGTGTACATGTATGAGGGCATCTTAATATATACTTGGTTTTTAAAAAAGGTGATTCATTTAGAGTTGTGCTTTGAAATAGTGAAATATTTCTACTAAATATTTACGTGTTTATCCAAAAAATTCCATAGTGAAAATAAAGCCTTTGTCTGTTTTCTATGTTCTTTTTTCATAACCATCCTAAAAACAAATCTTCACTTTTGAGATAACCACTGTCACAATACACAGCACCCACAAATTAAGGGAATTAAGGTCTATTTTAGCTCACACTTCAGAGACCTTGGTCTCCTCATGGTTGGCTAGCAGTGGCAGCATGGAAGAAGGATCCAGCAAAGAGTAGCTGCTCGTTCAATGCAAGAGGAAGAAACAGTACATGGGTAGAAGCTAAGGCAAGAGTATATCCTTCCAGGCCACATCCTCAGTGATGCATCCTTTCTGACCAAGTCCCACTCACCTCCTACCAGCAAGTGAAATCTATATGTAACTCCACAAAATCTACTTAACTCCCACAACCCAGTCAACTTCCAAATTCAGAGGCCTTCTGGAGACATTACAGTTCCAAACCATAACACCACCATTCTTAATTTGCTACATATCTTTATAGACCTTTTTCATAATTCATGACATTTATGTCATACCCATACTCTATTTCACGGTACTGTTTTGGATTTTTCCACCTTTTTTACTTATAAAAATCTGCCAATGTATTGGAAGGATGGTGCTAACTCACTTTTAACTAGCTGAAGAAATTGAGAATTATTTCATAGACATACTGTCTATTTATATTTCCTGTTAATATGAATTGCCCATTCATAGTAATTCTTTAACCTTATGTTACTTCTGTCCCTTAATATTAGTTTTATGTGGATACATTTGTCAGTGTTCACTTGTGGTATTTTATTTTTGTGTCTTGTTTAAATCAAAGGCCTTCCCTACCCACCCCGCCCCCCGCCAGGTCATCAGTATAATCATTAAATTTTCTTTAAGTATTCTTGTGTGTTTAGTTGAATTTTAGTATTTAAATTCTACATCATGTATATTTATGAGTAATAAATTCTGTTTTCTAATTCAAAAACAGCTGCCTTGCCATTTTGTGGTCCATAGCAGTTACACTTCACGTTTCCTTTATCATATACTAAATTCCAACATTAGCAAAGATTTTGAAAGAGACTGAGACAAGTTCTCTTTCTCCCAGCTGATACATAATTCCCTTTCTCAGTTTTCAGAGGTGTTCGTGTATTAATTTCCAATCATCATAAGAACTCATTAATCACTAACCTATTTCTAAGTTATCGTCATACTGTAAATTATAATGGCTTTACATGTGGAATTTTGGTATTTGGTGGAAAATGTCTATTCCAATTCTCAAACTGAGTTAAAAGTTAGAGACATTTTAATATCAAGAGGAAAATTATTAAATAAATTATAGTATATATATTCTAAGTATATATTGAACTATTCAGCTGGTAATAAAGGCATATTGTTACTCATATAAATTTTTTTGATGTATATTAAGTAAAATTCACCAAATAATACGTGTAAGATGGTCCAATTTGTGTCATAACTTAAAAGTTAAACTTTGATAAAGTAAAATTTTGAACAAACAGCAAGTTGTGAGTTGGGCAGCTCAAAACTGGGTGTCGTTTGGGTTCTTCACCTAAGGGGCTTGAGGAGAAAGCTTTCATAGATGTGAGTACAGAAACAAGGCAAAGAAAATACTGGTGAGAGTGGAACAACCGCCTTATTTGGACCATTCCAGTGGAATTTTCCCAGTTAGAGTTAATTGGCAGTTTCTATATCACCAAAAAAGAGAAGTGAGTTTACAGAGAGCTTCATGTCAAGTTATGATGCCACATATTTACTACGCTGAAGGAATCAGGACCACTACTGTACCTTTGGGGGCAGTCCCACTGTTTTCCATGGGAATCCTGTTCCTTGTGTCATGTCACACGATGACCCTAGAATAAAAACAGAAAAATAAATTATGACAGAGTTCACTGGCAATCTTTAGGAATACAATTCCAGTAAGTGGCAAGGAATTGTATAGTCAGTGAACATACTTAATCCACTACACAAATAGTGTGGTTAGTTTAAGAAGAGTTAAAAGTAAGTAACTTGCTAGAAAAGTTGAAAAAAACACACTCTTAGAGTAGTAGCAAAGAATTCAGCTCAGCAGTATAAAAGGTCATAACCCAGATCTTAGCTGTTGTGAGGATCAAGATTAGTGCTTGTTTAAAATGCCATGAATTGTTAGTCATAATGATATCTACAAATATTTATAAATTGGATGATGCTGGAAGAAAAAAAGGAATTGTATGAAATATCATAGGACTTTGGATTTTCTGTCTTATAGCTTATAATTATGTTTGAATCTTTCTTCAGCCGACTCTGTTGGTGACCCATTCTTCCCCAGGACTACACAGATACTACTGGAATATCAACTCGGGAGATGGGTACCACGCCTTCGTGAACCAAGAGATTTATATGGTGTTTGCTCTTCTGGGCCACTGAGCCCAACACGATGGCCATACCACTGTGAGGTCATCGATGAAAAATTCCATCATATTGGTATGGTTTTTAGCAGTTCTGGAATTCAAACATTAGCAGATGTACTTTGTTAACTTTAATTTTAATGAAGAGACTTGTAGTGTTAGAACAGTAAATCCCAAAGGAAGTATAACATGAGCCATATATGTGATTATGCATTGTCTAGTAGCTACATTTAGGAAGGTAAAAAAGAAAAAGAGATAATAATTTTAAAATACGTTTTATTTAACTTAAAGCAATTCAAAACAGTTTTTAGTACCAAATTTCCCAAATTGGTATTCACATATACTTACAGACATCTTAATTCAGATTAGTCATATTTCACGTGTTATAAATAGTGGAATCTATGTTTCACAGAAGGGTTTACAACATGCGCCAGAGCTGCAGTAGTGCTGAACAATTCCACACAGCATGACTCCTGGTCAGAGTTAAATTCAAAGGATGACACCAGATGTCCGCGAGCTATCATCTAGTTTGTGCTCCACGTTGCTCTTCTTTTCCCTCTCAGATGTTCTTGCTTCTCAGTGTGTCTATATCTTTTTCTTCCTCTTATTCTTTTTCTATTTCTGTTCCACTTTTATTTTTTGTCACCTTATACGCTTTGTCTTTTTACTGCTTTTCCACTTTGGCTTCCTTTCAATGGACATTTATGGAACTAAAGAAGACATATATATTTAAGTGTATGTGTCCACAGATGTGATAGATTCTTCCCGTGCCACACCTTCCAGCTGCTGCTGCTTTTCTCTTCTTGTGGACAGTACAGATACATACTTTATGGCCTCTTAAAGATATCTGTTGATATATGAAATCAAAAACTGTCTCTACTAAAGATATAATAGCCTACTTTAGATGCTGATTAGAAGTTCTTAAGAACTGTTTCCTCCTTATCTTTTCTGGTAGATAAGTGATAAAGAGAAGTTGGATGGATAGATAGATAGGTAGATTAGAAAAGGAGAGAACATTGATCTTTTTGTAGAGGACAAAGTTAATCTCCCCCAAGAATTCCACAGTCACATGATTAAAACTGCATTAAAAAACTAATCCTTGCAAGTACTAACAAGCATCACTTATTTACAGAAACCTTTTCAGCTACGTGTAGCTGGTTATTTCTCTTTTCTAGTTTAAGACCTCTCTCTCTCTCTCTCTCTCTCTCTCTCTCTCTCTCTCTCTCTCTCTCTCTCTCTCTGTGTGTGTGTGTGTGTGTCTTTCTGTCACTCTGTAAAGCCCTCCTTTAATTATCCCCTCCTCTAGTCCCTTTCTCCTTTTTAAAGCTCCCATACCAGTAAGAGACACAAAAAAATTCAAGCAGGAGAAATACTGTTTTACTCCTAGATTTGAACTTTCCCAGGTCCTTTTTTTCTGTAGGTCACTTCTATTTCACAGCCTCTTCTTCATTACACACCTGCAGCAGTAGGAATTTAAAAAAAAAAAAGGAGCAGGAAAGGAAAATCTCCCTGCCTTATTTCTCTTCTGCAGCAATGATGAGCAAATGAGAGCAGAAGGGACCAGGGAGAAGAGGGAAGCAATCCTGCCAATGCTCCCTAACAGTCCTCCCCCCAGCCCAGGTGCCTGGGCTTCAGTCCGCTCATCTTCCATCCCTCTCCACTACACAGCCTCCGTGTACATGTCTGTTTTTACCTCTCCTAGCTTTTGCACTCACGTTTCATTTTTTCTCTCATCACAGCAATCACCACTAGTGCTCAGGATGGAGAAAGTTTCTATTCCTGATGCTTAGTAGAATCCCACTTTTACTGAAGTCCTTTGAAATTAAAGCAGTTATATTTATGGCCACTCCTATTATTTCACATATATTTTCTTACCAAAATAGAGCAGTTTGAGTGGAACAGTAGTATGGAACTGAAATAAACAGTAGAATGCAGTGAATAAAAGCTGGTTCTCAAAATTTGGCTCTCAGCAAGCATACACTAAGAAACTGCAAACTTCACCTGTATGTACAAAGTTTTTTTCAGTTCTGATGATAGATTTTTGTTTCTTTAAATAAGGACTATGTATTAGTAAACAAAAACATAATCAAAGACGAATGAGATTTCTGTTGCTTTAACTAAGAAGCTTAGATGTCATGGAAACTTTGATCAGCTGTATATACCGAGGCAAATTAATTGAAATTCCAGGTTTATGGAATGAAAGCTGTGTTGTAAAATTAGGATGAATTTTGGTTTGAATTAAGGTTTTCAACAAAAAGAATGCCACTTCAATTTTAATTTTCCTTCTTTTCTTTACTATCAGTTTGATTGTATGTTGTTCATTTAACTATACAGTGCACAGTGACACACATTTGCATCAGTCTAGTAGTCGAGATTTTTTTGTAGGCAGTCTTGACCTCTATTCCTTATGTCGAATACATTTCTGTTGCTAAAGCAAAAGTCTACATGATCCCCCAGATGTCTGCCCAACAATGCTTATTTCTCATCATCAAATTCTCATTGTACTAAAAAATTAGTCAGCTATAACATCTATTGTTTTCCATTACATAGTTGATGGTCAGAAGTCTCAAGCATGGCACAAAATCTCTGAAGATATTTGATCCTTTTCAGACAGAGGGAAAGGTGGTAGCTAAAGGAACAGGCATTGGGTCTAAGTATATTCATCCTTTTGGGAGACAGGAGCAACTTGAACATATTTATACACTTAAGAGACAAATATTATCAAGCAGAAGACAGAAGATGCAGTGAAAAGAAGAATAAAAGGTGGGATGAGATCCTTTTGTGCAATGCTGGCCTAGTGGATGAGAATGTCTTCTGGGTTTTTTTTTTTTAATCATGGAAAATTTTAGCTTCTCCCTTCATTTTGAAAGATAATTTTGTTGGACATAGCAACTGGATTGGCATTTATGTTGCTTGGCACTTGGATGATATGACTCCATGTTTTCCTGGCCATTAGTGTTTGTGTTGAAAAGTTGACAGTTATCCTCATGAGTTTGTCTTTTAAGTTACCCTGTTTTTATCTTACAGCTTTTAATATTCTGTCTTTGTGTTGAGTCTCTAGGATTTTAATTATGATGTGTTGGGGGGTGTCCTCTTATGGTAAGAGTTATTTGGTGTTCTGTATGTCTGCAGTAGTTCAATGTTAATTTCTTTCCTTAGATTTGGGAAATTTTCTTCCATAATGTCATTGAGTAAGTCCTTTAAGCCTTTTTATTTTTTCTGTCTTTAGTTTTCTCCTACACTCCCATAATTCAGAGGTTGTTTCTCATTGAGTCATCCATCTCCTGTTGCAGTCTCTTTCGTTTTTTTCTTTTGTTTTACAGTCCTCACTAACTATGTGATCCAGTTTATCCACTTTATCTTCAAGATCTGATAATCTATCACCAGAGTATTCAAGCTGTTAACTTATTTTTTTCCTGTGAGTTTTTCATATCTTGGAGTTCAGTTTTCATTGTTTCTATATCTCTGACAAATTGTTCCCCAATTTCTTGATTGTCTGTTTGTTTCTTTATAATCCTCTAATTTCTTATTAATGGAATTGTTTCCCTGAATATTTCTGCTTTGAGCTCCCTGTGCATCTCTTTTATGTCCTGTGTGACTTCCTTGGCCAATAAGTCAACATCTTTTTGAACTTTATTGTCTACAGATTCTGCTACTTTGAGATCCCTGATAATGATTTCTGGGGTGTCAGGCCTTTTTGTAGGTGACTTATTACCTCATTTCCCCATGGTACAGTAGCAGTGAGTTGAGGCCCTGTGTCATGGTTTGGATCTGGAGGGATTCTTAGAGATGGGGTAGAATGGCAGCAGGGCTCAAAAGAAATAGGAATTATAGGATAAGATCTATAGTGAGTATGTAATAATTCTGAATACTCAATATGATGATTTAGAGCAAATTACAAATGAAATGTGCATTTTGTTATAGTGTGACTTCATTTATTAATACTTCAAATGCAACCTTGGTAAAATCCAGCCTGTGTAAAACTAAACTGAAAACATACAATATAATTTTCTTGTTTCATTTTGAAATTATATTCAAATATTGCTTCCCCTTTCTTTTCTTTTTTTTTTTTTTCAGATTGGGCTCCTTTATTTCCTGAACCAATATACATTGCAACAGGCCTAGAAGTGGGACCTCTTTATTCAAACTCCAAGGAATACACTGTGGTTTATCTGGCTGAAGATGGTGAGCATTTAATGAGATATGTTAGAAAATATATAATTTGTAAGCTGGGGATACAGCCCAGCAGTTAAAGTGCTTGAGGCAAGTGCATGGCCCTGATTTCAATTCCTCAGCACCACATAAGCCAGTTTTGGTGGCACATGTCTGTAATCCCACACTCAAGAGGCTGAGGCAGGAGGACTGTTTGGTGTTTGAGGCCAGCCTGTGCTCTACAGTGAATTCAGTACCAGCCTGAACTACAGGGTGAGACTGTCTCAAATATATATATATATATATATATATATATATATATATATATATATATATATATACATATATAGAGAGAGATGGCTAAATCTAGATATATATATATATATCTATATATGTTGATATATAGCTTGATACCTGGGTTAACGGTTACATTTGTTTTGCTATTTATAGTGGAAATCTTACTTTACCAGAAAGTACATGTCCCTATAGAAAGGTTTAGTTACATACTGATTCAAATGTATAATATCAGTTATATTTTGCAAATATATTGCAATTTATGCTATTACCCTAAAAATATAATGTGATGTTATCCTTTAAAAGGGAAAGTTATATTTAGACTAAATCATGCCTCATATCAGTTTTCAAAGATAAATGCAGTGGAGTTCACTGCACCAGTTGTTTCCTTTCTCATCTATAGGTCACATTTATGTTACTATAAATGCTTTAAATTTTATACCTGTTTGATATATTTCCTGGGATTATTATCTTTAAAAGAGAAGAAAATACCCCACATTGCAAATCACATGGAAGATTATATCTCAGAAAAGCTTTCATAATACCTGAGATCAATATTTGTACTTTGCAAGCTCCATTAATACAAAATCTTATGTCTGCCTTTTTGAATAGAAGTACTAATAATCAAACATAAATATCTCAGCTTATATTCTCAGCTATACTAACCCCTGAAGCACACATATGCAACCATGGCAGAAGGGCATGGTAGAGGGCCTAGGAAGGTTGGCCAGGTCTAGTACTATGCACAGGAAAGCTAATCAGCTCATGACAATAGAAAGCAAAGTGAAGGAGAGGCAGAGATGGCAGGGGAGGTATATCCTTCCAGCCACCCTCACAGGCACCCACCCTTCCACCTGATCCCCATCTTCTAAGAGTGCATAAACCATCAGTGAACTAATTCACTGGTACATTGAAGCCTTGTAATCCAATCGTCTTCCAAATACATGAGGCACTGGGGGACATTCTAGATCCAAATGATAGCCCTGTTGAAGGACTAGAAACCCACTATTTAGACCATTAGACCCTCCTTCTTAGTATCTTTCTTCTCTTTGGTACCCTGCTTCACAAATTTCAGTAGACCCCAGTACTAGACAGTATTACCTCTTCTCAATACATTGTCATGCTTTTTTTTTTTTCCCCAGTACTGGGGATTGAGTACAGGGCCTTTCCTCTGAGCTATATCTCCAGCTCTTTTTTACTTTTTATCTTGAGACAGGGCCTCACGAAGTCACCAAGTGGCCCAGGCTGGTCTAGAATTTGGAATATTCCTTCCTCAGACTCAGTGCTGGAATAACAAGCAGGTGCCACCATGCTCAGATGTCAAGCTATTCTTAAGTGTTCTGTCCCTAAGCTATACCCCAGAAAATACTCCTATATGTGAAGCCAGAGATAACATGGACTCACTTCATGTTCTAATCTTTTTCAAAGACCTGCTATTCTGTATGTTGTCCAAATGTATGAAAATATCTCATTTTTTGTCCATTGCTATAGACATTTACAATGAAAACAAAAGTTCAGGACTAGTTACTTCATCATGACCAGAAGTAAAATGGATATTTTCAATATGATAAATATATAAATTTATTTAGATATAAAATTATTTTTCTAGTACAAAGTACTCTAGATTTTATAATTTCAACATAAATTGTATAAATTATATAAATTGTTATTTTTACTTTAAATTTATAGTCCCAGTAGGATTTCACTTCAAATTCTATACATACACATAATCTACTGTATATGTATAAAATATACTCTATATAAATAATCTGCATAATTTAGACATCTTGACAACTCTCTGGTCTTCTTGCATCAGCTTACAAAGAACCCTGTTTTGTGTATTCCCGAGTCGGGGGCAACCGAACACCCCTGAAGCAGCCTGTGGACAACTATGACAAGACTCTGGTGTTTGAAGCAAGGTTTGAGAGTGGTAATCTACAGAAGGTAGTCAAAGTGTAGGTTTTAATTACTTGTGTTTGAGGAGCTAGGTCACCAGCTATTTATCGTTTTCTATCTTAGATACATTAAAAATTCTCAGTATCTATCAGTTAATTCTAATTTCTGAAGTATAGATGCTAAATATACATATCAAAGTTTTATAATATTTACTTTACCTATTCCTAGATTATTACTCATTATACTTGCATACGTATTTTAAAAAGTTGCTTGGCAAAGGAAAAACGTCACAACTAACTAGGTAGTATTTTTATGTATGTAAATAATATTTGTGTGAAGAATTTTTTTGCCTTTAAGTACCTTTGATAACTAAGTATAGGGTGTATATAGTTATCAAATACAGTCCTTGTACCAAAGAAATTTAAATCTTAAAGTCTGTTTGTTTACATACATTTATACATGCTTTTAAACCACTTTCAGGGAGTTCTTTTATATCCCTGAAACTAAATTTTAGAAAATACAAATGTGTCTAAGGTTAAAAAAAGGATTTTTTTCTTTAGTTTTAATAACTATTTTATAGGATGCAATTACATTAAAATATATACATTTCTAGCAAATGCTTATGCTTTTAGGAGTTATGGCTCAGCAGTTAAAGTGCTTGCATAGCAAGCACTAAGTCAAGGGCTAAGTACCCAAGTTTGATTCCCCAGTACCACATAAGCCAGGCATGGTGGCACACACCTGTAATCCCAGCAATTGGGAGGCTGAGGCAGGATTGCCCTGAGTCCAAGGCCAGCCTGGGCTCCATAGTGAGTTCAGGACCAGCCTGGGCTACAGAGCAAGACCATGTCTCAAAATAAATAAACAAATAATAAAATAAAAGATAAAGTCTTTAGATTTGACATAGTGTATTAGCATTTTGCCACTGGGATACAATACCCAACACCCACAACACATATGAAGAGGTTTAATTTGGCTCATAGTTTTGGAGAATTCATTCTTCTATGGCCAGCTAGCCCCATGGCAAGATTATCATGGCAGAAGGGCACAGCAGAGCATAGTTGCTTGGTTCATGGTAGCCAGGACACAGAGCAGGGGGAAAGCACCAACCAGAGAGGAGGGGAATTAGGGACCAGAAACAGACCCACAAATTACACTTCCGTAACCCACCGTGACTCGGAAGTGCACATTACTAGTCCCCTTGGGAGCTCCTAAGCCAATCAAGTTGACAGTAAGCTTAATCATCACATTTCATTCCTTGTCAACTAGACACCCAAACACATCTACTTAAACTATATTTAATCTCATATAAAAACAATAACAAGTTCATATTCCCCTGAACATGATACAAATAACCTACATGCAATCAAAATGCACTAATATCTTCCTCCAAATTCTCAAATGCTACCATATTTCTCAAAAGTCCAATTCATAATCTCCTGAGTCTCAGAGCAAACTCTTAACCTCTGAACCTCTGCAAAATCCAAGAATATTTACTTAATCCCAAAATATAAGGACACAGAGTAAACATAGGAAGTGTGAAATCCAAGGGGGCTAACATTATATCCTGTAATTTCATGCCCGGCATCTGGGGCACATGATGGTAAGATATAAGTTCCAGGGGCCTGGATGGCCCAACACCCATGGGCTTAGCAGTTGTATCCCATATGGCCTCTCTTACGGGCTGACTGCTCACTACATGCAGCTTTGTGCAGCAGGCCTTCCATGCCATGTTCCTGGCATCTCCAGCTTTCTAAGTCTCCACTGTGCCTTAAATTTCATTCCCGCAGCTTCATGTACCTATCTCCTACCCATTTGAAATCTGGGTGGAAGCCTCCACAACCCCACAGCTTTTGTACTCTGCATCTTGCTTAAGCAGTAGGAGGGCATCCTTGAATGATGGTTTTAACAGCCTCTGAATGCCAGGATGGCTGAGCACAATGAGAGAATCTCAGGAAACCAGTTCCTTAGGCAGCCCTTTTTGGACAGAAGGTCCACGGTTCTCTTCTCAAATGATAAGTTAATGATTTTTCACCCTTGAGCCTATGATGGGTAGGACTTCCTGATTTCTGAGATCAAGGCATTTTTTTCTTTCTTGTCCTAGTTCAGTTCTCTCTCTCTCTCTCTCTCTCTCTCTCTCTCTCTCTCTCTCTCTCTCTCTCTCTCTCTCTCTCTCTCCCCTCCTCAGTCCCTCCCTCCCTCCCCCTTTTGAGACAGGGTCTTTTTCTGTGGTTCAGGCTCATTCTGAATTCACTATGTAGCCCAGGCAGGCCTCAAATTCACAGCAATCCTCCTGCCTCAGCCTCCTGAGTTCTGAGATTGCAGGCATGTGCCACCACATCTAGGGAATCAAACCCAGGGCCTTGAGCTTGCTAGGCAAAAACTCCAACAACTGAGCTACACTCCCAGCCCTTGATTTCTTTTTAATGGGTCCAATGTCTCAACAACTACAGGTCTTCTTTGATTCCAACTTTACATGTTGCTCTTTTGAGCCAAAATTTGCACTTTTCAAGGCTTTTTATGTTTTTTTCCTCCCAATTTTTACTACAAATCTGGGCAAAAGCAACCAGCCTGAACATTGAGCTGCCTTGAAATTCCATCTGCCAGGCCATTTACCCTACCTCCTTTAAACTCAGCCTCCCACAAAGCCTCATATCATGGGCAAAATGTACACAATTTTTTTGCTATAGTGTAACCTTCATGACCTCTAGTACATTTCTGGTAGAGTCTGAACTCTTACATAAAATCTCATGAGCACAGCCTTTACCATTGCTTAACTTCCAGCACTCTGGTTTTCTGAGCTCTGAGCAGAATTGCCCAGTGGGCTTTGCCTACAGTACTCCAGGACTTCTCTAAGCCTGCGTTACTAAACTCATCCGAATTTCTGAAGGTCTGAAGGCTTCTGAGTCATGTACAGTCAGGTATATCCTACTTCTCTGCCACCTTTTTTCTATATTAGTCAGCTTTTCATTACCAGAACACAATGCCCGGCATACACATCTTAAAAGTGAAAAAGTTTATTTGGCTCACAGTTTAAGAAGATTGAGTTCAGGGCTGGAGGAATGGGTCAGTGGTTAAAGTGTTTTCCTCACAAGTGCTAAGTCAAGAACTAAGTACCCGAGTCATTTCCCCAGCACCACATAAACCAGGTATGGTGACACATGCCTGTAATCCCAGCACTTGGAAAGCTGAGGCAGGAGGATTGTCATGAGTCCAAGGCCAGCTTGGGCTCCATCCTGAGTTCAGGATCAGCCTAGGCTATAGAACAAGACCCTCTCGAAAGAAAGAAAGAAAGAAAGAAAGAAAGAAAGAAAGAAAGAAAGAAAGAAAGAAAGAAAGAAAGAGAGAGAAAGAGAAAGAAAGAAAGAAAAGAAATGAAAAGAAAAGAGGAGAGAGAGAGAGAGAGAGAGAGAGAGAGAGTTAAGTTCATGATCGATTGGTGCCAAGGCCAGCACATCCTAGCAGGACAGCATGGCAGAACCAAGTTGCCAAGTTGCTGCATTCATAGTGGTCAGGAGGCAAAGTAGGTGAATAGTACCAGAGAAAAAGGTGTCAGGCACCAGGTATAGGCCCTAACATCCCACCTTCAACACACCCAAAGACATTATAAAGCTTCCAAACCAATCAAGTTGACAGTTAAGCTTAACCATCACATATAGAAACAGTTTCTCATGCAGTAAATGAGAAAAACTTGAAACTTATCTTTTGCTATTGGAGACTGACCAAGTAAACATTGTTTCTCAAAAAAAAGCCTTCTGTGAATAAGTAACTTTTCTAAATTAAGTAATTTTGCTCTTTAAACCAAATGTCATTTTTATAATCTCAGCTGCTTTTCCCTTTCTTTCTTGCATTCTAGGGCAGACTATGAATACCAACTGACTGTGCGCCCTGACCTCTTCACAAACAAACATACCCAGTGGTACTATTTTCAGGTCACTAATACCCAAGCAGAAATCGTCTACAGATTCACTATTGTCAATTTCACCAAGCCTACTAGTCTTTACAACAGGGGTATGCGCCCACTGTTCTATTCTGAAAAAGAGGCCAAGTCTCATAGTATCGGCTGGAAGAGAATAGGAGAACAAATCAAGTATTATAAGAACAACCTGGGACAAGATGGACACCACTTTTTCTCTCTCACATGGACGTTTCGATTTCCACACAACAAAGATACCTGCTACTTTGCTCACTGCTATCCATACACTTACACCAACCTGCAAGAATACCTGTCTGGCATCAGTAATGACCCAGTCAGGTCAAAGTTATGTAAAATACGTGTTCTGTGCCACACACTTGCTAGGAACATGGTGTATATTTTAACAATCACAACTCCAGTGAAGAGCACTGACTCTAGAAAGCGAAAGGCTGTGATTTTGACTGCCAGAGTCCATCCAGGAGAAACCAACAGCTCTTGGATCATGAAAGGCTTCCTCGATTATATTTTAGGAGACTCAAGTGATGCCCAGTTGCTTCGAGACACTTTTGTCTTCAAGGTGGTACCCATGCTGAACCCAGATGGTGTGATTGTAGGAAATTATCGGTGTTCCTTATCTGGACGGGATCTAAACCGTAATTACACATCTGTTATGAAGGAATCATTTCCTTCTGTGTGGTATACCCGGAACATGGTTCGTAGGTAAAATAAGCCTCAAATCATCTCTCTGCTTAATTAGTCATCTTAGTAGCATGAACTTGAACTTGTCTTCCATGATCCCATTCATTCTGTTTGTAAAATAGTTTATAACTATTTTTCCCCATTCTTCCCAACTCTGATTCTATATCACTTTGGCATTTATGTCACTGGTGTCACTGTCTTTCTCTTACATGAAATAGATTCCAGGATGTTTTGATAGCTCTGTGAAACCAACAGTTAAATTAGCATACCCCAAGTTTTGTTTCTTGCTGAAAGCTAACAGTACCATTGACAAGTACATTGCTGCACTTGAATATCTTATATATGGAAATTAACTGCATCTCAGAGATCCTTCTGACACTGTGCATTGCTAGACGAATCTTTTGACTATCAAGTTACACAGTTATTTAAACTTTCATGAATAATAGTTTTATTTACCTGCCCCCAATTGAACAGCTTTAAAATTTCCAAAGATACTCTAACAGTAAAATGCATGTAATATTTAATTATTTATTGAATGACTAAGGTGAAGTCTTTCATAGATTTAGGTGATGACAGGTATAGGCATGTATGATACAATAGAAAGGTTTACTGGAATCAGAGAACACCTATTCCAACTTCAAAGCCTCTCAACCTTTTGATTATGAATATGAGCTTAGAAGTTAATCATACCATATTGGAACCCCTGCTGTATCATTTACTAATTCCATTACCTTGTGGACCTTAAAAAAACCAATCAGCCTCAGTTTTATCTTATGTAAAATCAGAATAATCCTACCTCCATGTTGAGATGATTAAATGAGAAAATTATTGCTGATATGTTCAAAATAGAGGCTAGAATATTGAAAACTCTAAATGATTCAATGTGGTTCCTCAATGTAAGAAGAAAAATTAACTGACTCAAATATAGACGTGAACACTCAGTGTAAATCATTTATTCAGAGGCCATACTAACGTATATCATAGAGAATGCTATCTCCTCATTCAGCGTTGTTACCAGAACTCCTCTCCTGCCAAACACTGGAACCTTGTTACAGAACTTAGGACTCTGAAGATACTTCCAGTTCTCCTGATGAGAAACAGATTTTCAAAGCACCTGGCATGGCTATGATGGTCTTAGACACATCAGCCTCAACTTTCACTTTCACATGAATCCTTGCATCTGCTTAGGAACATTGGAAGTGAAGTGCAGAGCTTCACAAAAAGACTGAAAACTCTGGGTTTATACTCCTCAAAAATGTAGCCTTGAGGATTCTTTTGAAATTACTTTGGAAATGTTTAAGTGATTAAAAAAAAAAGTCAGCCAGGACTTGTTTTTTCCAGGAATGCAAACAATAGGAGAGCTGATTACATGCAGTGTGGTATCCTAGATTGTATTCTGAGATGGAAAAATGAAAATCAGTGAAACTGAAAGTTGGGGGTTCAGCTAATAGTAATGTGTCCATACTAATGTCTTTGTTTTAAGTAATATACCATGTTTATATACTATGTATGATTGAAATACATGGTATTTACATTTCTTTTAATTTATTATAGTAAAATGTACATTTCCACTGACCCCCCGCCCCATTACATTCCCTCAATTCTAACATACTATAATATTATTATTTCTACTTTCTGAACCAGTTTTCAAGGTTATTTTTGTGGGGTGTCTTTATGAGATGTGATCAGAATTAAGGTAGGGCTGCTGCTGAGTGCCATCAGTGGAAGTGCAGACACAAGGAAACATGTTAGTTCTCTGGTTGCCTTTGGAGGACAGTTAGGATGGAGTCTACTCTTAAGTTTCAGAAAAGCTTCCAAGAAAGTGAAATAACTTAGTGTAATTAATCAAAATTGCTAAGTAGAATAAGTCAGTCATATGGAAGATGGACAGCTGTGAGTATATCTGAGACTGACTATATTGAAACAAATTTAGAAAGGGTAGGTCTTACAATAGTGAAGGATACTTATATATAAAATATGTATCTTAGTTATCACTTGTATGTAAGAAGAAAATCAAAACTGTTCCTATAGCTAATTTAATTAATGTAAGACAGGAAACATCAACATCTGTTTTACTTCCGAAGTGAAAGTATTTCTTTGGAATTAATTACAAGTAGAATTTTCAACTCACTTATAAGAAGCTGACAAGTGAGTAAAGTGAGAATTTGGGGGTTTAAAAAATATACAGTATGTTACATATTTGAGGTCTTTACTAGGTATTCGTGCTTAAGAATCTAGTTTTCTAACTGGTCATGGTCTTTGAGTAGGCTTAATGTAAACTGCATATTATCAGTCAGAATGTATTGGTAACCAAAGGAGATAAGGGCAATAAATTAATATACATAACACAGGTTAGTTTGCAGTTTTACTGTAATTCAAAGGAGTGTTATTCTTAATAAAAAGCAATGGTGGGCTGGAGGAATAATACCTCAGAAGTTAAAGCGCTTGTCTAACAAGGAGCTAAGTACCTGACTTCGATTCTCCAGCAGCACATAAGCTGGGCATGGTGGCACACACCTGTAATCCCAGCACTCGGGAGCCTAAGGGAGGAGCATTGCTATGAGTCCAAGGCCAGCCTGGGCTACACAGTGAGTTCAGGACCATCCCAGGCTACAGAGCAAGACCCTATCTCAAGAAAAGAAAAAAAAAAAGCAATGGTTTAAGTGTTTTCATCTTTGATTTTATGTTTTGTTACTCGATTTTGTATTATCATAATTCCATTGCTAACATTTTATTATTTATCATTCCAGATGAAACTAATAATATATGTAATTTTGATTAAGAAATATAATGCTATATAAGGGCTGAGGATCTAGCAGGTGTGAGCTCCATGGTTCAGTCTGCAATGCTGTGGACAAATAGAATGGTATATAAAGTCTGAAAATATATTTTTAAAAGATAAAATGCCCATTATCCCGCTGCTGTAACACCACGTTTTTACCTCTTAAAAATCTTCCTGTGTTGTTTTCATCATTCAGTTTGAGGATCTAGTTTGCATTATTTTAAAATCATTTAGTGCTAAATTACACAGACTAAGATTAGGCTCTTAGAAGAATGTACAATAACTTATTTAAGATATTTATTAGAGATTTATCAGGAAAAATTTATCATTTTTCTCACAATGATATTTAGTCACTACAGTAATCAAGGGTTAACTGTTCATTACTTTCAGCCCTAAGCCTTCAGGCACTCGACTTTTAAACAAGTATCTGCGAACTTATGTGTGCTTGGTGCTGTTCCACGTGATTTGCAGTGTTCCCCATTCTTAATGAACTTGCCTAGCAAAGATAGTAAAAGTTGCCTAGGCAAGTGCTGCTAAATGATATCAACAAAGTGTTACCAGAGCTCAAGAAGAGAAAAGGGGGTGCTACTGGCTAGTTAGGCAAGAAAGGAGCCCTGTTCTGATGAAGGGCGAGGGGCTGCTATTTACAGAGGTGAATAACGAAGGTTTTCCAGTCAAAAAGAATCTGTGAATGGTAGGAATGATTCGTTCCCTGTGCACAACCAGAAACCAGAATGACATAGCAGAGAGATCCTGTTGGAGAAAGCCTTGGGAGTAAGTTTTGTTCTCCTAATGGAAGGCTACAGCATTTAAGTTTTATATATAGGTTAACAGAAGTCTATTACAGGTTTCTTTAAGTTGTATTCTAATGTGTGGTATAGATAAAAAGAAGTTTGCAGGATAGGAAATGGAAATTTTGTTTATTTGAATATAATGTTATACATCTGTAAATGAACTCACAGAAGAAAATTTAGAGACAAATTTTAGTAACTTACTTTTTTTTTCTATTTGTTAGATTGATGGAAAAGCGAGAAGTTATTTTATATTGTGATCTTCATGGCCACAGTAAGAAACAGAATATTTTCATGTATGGCTGTGATGGCAGTGACAGATCTAAAGCATTATACTTACAGCAACGAATCTTTCCACTTATGCTGAGTAAAAATTGTTCAGACAAAGTAAGTACCTTGAAGATTTTAGCTTTTTGTTTACTAAATGTTGCCCATGTAGGACAGTGAAACAAATAATCCTGTTCAGGAACCTATGTTTTTGTTTATTTTGGGTTATTCAGTGATTTCAAAAGACAATTCCTATAGTTCTAAATTCTAAATACTATCACCATTTACTTTTGAAACGTCCTGTATTTGGCATTTTCATCAGTTTGGGGGCTTTATTATTTATTGCTGTAATGTTTTTTCAGTGCTTAAGCTATTCAGGCCTCAGATTCTACTTTTAAAAATTGATACTAGTTTCTTTAATGTACTTGTTATAATTTTATCAGAAAAAAGTAACCAATATTTTTTAAATGTAGAGAAATTAGAATAGTAAATGAATAGGGTGTATAATTATTTTCATAGACTGAAAATTTTGGAGCCATTCAATAAGATGTAAAAATGAGCTATTCTTTAGAGAAAAGATTTTAATGTAGCAAATAAAATTAACATCAACTTTATCTTAGAATTCTAACCAACCAACTCAATTGTAAAGAATGTATTAAGAAATACTTATTTTTTCTGGGAAAAAAGTGGAGCCCAAAGACAAAAAGGAAAAGATAACCCTGTAAGAAGGGGTAGGTACAACCAGGAATGGTGGTACGTGCCTGTAACTCCCACGCTGTGGGAAGCTGAGCTAGAAGATTTTAAGTACAAGCCTAGCTGGTCAACTTGGTAACTTAGTGAGGCCCTGTCTCAAAATTTTAAAATATTAAAAAGGACTGGGGATGTAGCTCAGTTTCAGGGCCTAGAGTTCAACTCTCAGCACCACGAAGACAGACAAACAGCTCTTTACAGAAAGCACAAATCTATTGCCCAAACAGTATTTATCCCTTCAGAAAGATCAGCAAAAGCATCCCTACCCCTGAAACTGTCCCTATATAAAGTCATATCAGTCAGTCATATTATTGTTTCTATAAAATCACACCATTTTATTAAGATGTTTTAATATTTGTCTCTTGACATATTTTTCTGAGTCTTTGATCTTTACTAGTTGTACTTTACATGAAATCACCTCTTTTAACCAATTCTCTGCTGTTCAAACAGGTCTTGCACACAGTACTCACACATTACAAACCTTGCTTAAAATATAGTCGTTCCTTTATAGGTTTTCTCCTAAATGTTTCTTATTAAAATCTCTGTGCAAATTCACAATTATAGGTGGATTTTTCAAATTTCTAAGTAAATAAAAACTGGTAGATGGACAGTAAACAAGGACATGTAAGAACTGAACAGCACCTTAAACCAACTGGGCTTAACTGACATTTACAGAACACTCTACTGAACAGCAAAATGAGCCCTGTGTCCAAATGCATATGAAATAGAGAACATATTACAGTTTAAAGAGAACTTTAACAAATTAAAAGAATTGAAAACATACAAACAAGGAGAAACTGTAAACCAAAATTTGTAGTAATTCCATTTTTACCATAGCTCCAGAGGAAATACTTAGTAATAAATCTAACGAAGTGTGCAGAACCCTTTACACTAAAATCTTTAAATGTTAAGGAAATAAATGGAGAAGTAAATAAATATTCAAATAAATGGATTATGGGTTGGTATACTGAACACAATATCTACTGTCCCCAAATTTAACTACAAATTTAACACAATTTCAAACAGAATTATAGTTATTTACAGATATAAGCAAGATGACTCTTCTTGCAGAAAATATAGAGAAACCGTATGCTAAGCAAAATAATTTTTTAAAGTTCTTTCATTTTAAGACAGGACAAAACCACAGTACTAGGACTGTGACTTCTTGGGAACAGTGTAGACACCTTGAGCAACAATACAGAATAACCAGTCCAGACACATTTGTGGCCCTCCAGCAAAGTGCTCAAAACATAGTGGAAAAAATTTCAGTACATAGTGTTGAGCCAAACTGGGCAGTTGTATGAGAAAAAAAAGCTCCCATTTAAATCTCAAACCTCAGATGTTACACATGATTTTGGGGAGAAAAAATATTTATGACATGAAGTCAGGCAAAAATTTCTTAGGCAAATATCAAAAGCCTGAGCAACTGGATCATAAAAAAAAAATTGATAAATTGAAATTCATCAAAATTAGCTTTTTTGCTTTATGAAAGATATTGGTACGGGGATGCAAAGATAACCTACAGATAGCAGGAAATTGCAATCACATATCTGACATAATTTTTTTTTTTTTGAGACAGGGTCTCTCTCTGTAGCCCAGGCTGGTCCTGAACTTGGTATGGAGTCCAGGCTGGCCTTGGACTCATGGCAATCCTCCTGCCTCAGCCTCCCAAGTGCTGGGATTATAGGCATGCACCACCTGATTTATATGGTGCTCGGGAATCAAACTCAGGTACCTAGCACTTGACTTAGCACTTGATACGCAAGCGCTTTAACTGCTGAGCCATTCCTCCAGCCCCCTGACATAAAATTTGTATCCAGAATAACTCAGTAGCAACAAAGCAATTCTAAAATTGCAGTAATAATTAACAAATACACACTGCACCAAAAAGGAAATATAATAGCAAATTAGCACATGAAAAGATTTTGGTACCATTAGTCATCAGGAAACTGAAAATGAAAACCATGCACATATATAGTTACACAACTACCTAGGCATGGTGATGTGTACCTGTAATCTCTGCACTTGGAAGGCCCAAGCAGGGGATCCCAAATTTGAGTCTTGCTGAGCAGCTTAATGAGGCTCCTACTCAAAATAAAAAATAGGCTGGGGATGTAACTCAGTGTGAAGGCCCTACATTCAAACCCTGGTGCCAAGAAAAACAACAACAAAAGAAAACAAAACACACCTGTTAAATGACTGAAATTTTAAAAAGATAATCCCAAATGTTAACCATACTTGGGAGCGACTGGAACTTTCATACATTACTGATAGGAATGCAGAATGATTCAACATTTTAGAAACTAATTGGGCAGTTTCTTAAAAAGTTAAATATAAACCAGCAATCTCATTTCTAGGAATTTAGCCTGGAAAAATGAAAACCTATGTTCATATATAAACCAGTATGCACAAATGATAGCAGCTCTTTTATGATTTCCAAAGGCTAGAAGAAATTCAAAATACTCTCTTACTGGTCAAGGGATAAATTCATTTTAGTACATTCACACAATGGACTATTACTCAGCAATAAAAAGGAGTGAATATTGATACATACAACAACTCAAATAAATCTCAAGGGTTTATACCAAATGAAAATTCAGTCTCAAAAGGTTCCATATCAGGTGATTCCATTTATATTAAGAAGAACTCATTGACTGTAAATCACTGGTTGCCGAGGCTGAAAGGTGACAGGAAGGTGTGACTACAGATGGCCAGTATGAGAGACTTACTAGGGGAACTAGGACAGTCTATATCCAGGCTGTAGCAGTGGTTTCATGAATCTACACGTGTTAACTAAAACTCATAGAATAGGACACAAGTCAATGTTATTTTACATTATTTAAAAAATAAAATTATCTTCAAAAATCTCTTAGCAGACACCACTTTACAGACAAGCTTTCAAAATATCTTTCAAATGGTCTTTGACATGAAAATAATCTTTTTTCTGTTTTAGGAGTTACAACACCCGTCTTCACTCTGAAACATTTTTAAACTCCTTCCTAGAACTTTTTAAAAAGACAAACTCCTATCACAACAGTATCAAAATTAATAAACTAATTTGAATATGTTATAGAAAGTAGATTTTAATTGCAGGAATTAGAATCTTCAGCCCTCAGAAATATAAATATATCGTCTTTTAGATGACTTACTTCCATGGGTAAAGCAAGATGGGAAAAGTAGCTTCCTAAGATTTAATGGAAATTACAGACTTTGCTCCTCTTCATTTTCAAACCTTTCTAAAAAAAAAAGCTGAATCTCATTTATCTTCTCTTCAGTTTTCATTCTCATCTTGCAAGTTCAATGTTCAGAAGAGTAAAGAAGGAACAGGAAGGGTGGTGATGTGGAAAATGGGGATCAGGAACAGCTTCACCATGGAGGCCACATTTTGTGGATCTACTCTGGGTAAGGACGGAGTTTCTCATCCCTGGATATACCTCATAGCATTAAAGGAAAGATACATATTTTTAATGTAAAACTCAGACAATTTGGCAATGAGAACATTCCTCCCACTTAAATGCATGCTGATGTTTAAACACTTCTACAAACCAGATAAATAAATTTCAACTACCTGGTGTCTCTACTTCATCATTTCCTTTTGTTAGGAATGGAATATTTTAGCATATACACAGAATACTCTAATAGGTTGTTTCATGAACAAATGCCTTTTTAAAAAGAATGAGTATTATCAATTAGTTTTAACGAGGGCTCCTAATGATTTTAAGAAAAAGCACAGCATGTACTTAATATATCATGCTAGGTAAGTTTTTCATGAATTTTCTATTTCCAAGGTGAAAAAAAAAAGGCTATTTGGTCAATTTGTATTTTTTTTTGGTTTTTGGTTTTTGAGACAGGATCTTGGTCTGTAGCCCACACTGGTCTTGAACTCACTATGTAGTCCATGCTACCCTAGAACTCATGGCTATCCTCCTGCCTCAGCCTCCCAAGTGCTTGGACTGCAGGCATGGGCCACCGCACCCAGTATGTGGTGCTGGGGAAGGAACCCGGGCCTATTTCTTCCTCAGCAGTTCTACTCACTGAACTACGCCCATATCCCTCAATATACATTCAAAAGAAAATATTTGTTTCCCTGAACTAAAAATGAAAGTGTTCTCTGTAGTCTCCCCCTTAAGAAATCTGTCATATCTAGCATATGTTAATACAGATAATGTGCATAATTGGCACATTTAAAGGAAATTTCAATTTAAAGGAAAGTGCTAGGAACCCACTTGTGTAAGTTCTGGCTACTTTTTAAAGCCTCTTGAAGTTGATAACAATATTACTTTGTCTGAAGGTCTTTACTCATTTTTCTCAGTATGACTGTTAGTATTGCTTATAACTGATAGCCAAACATCCAGTAACTATCCCTTGCATTATAACGTGGACTAATTAATATGTATTAAGTCAGCTTAGGTGTCCAAGTGGCAGGAAAGAAACATGGAACAACAGTAAGCTGTTAATTGACTTAGAGGAAGAAGAAAAGTTGAAGGACAGGACAGGTCATCCTATCGATGTTTTGTTTGTACTCCCTTGCAGTGTAGACCTGCCTGCAAAGGAAAAGTGGTTAACTCATGCTCAGGGGTGGGTAAACTTATTGATGTTTTAGGTAAGAAACGAGGCACTCATTTCAACACAAAAGACTTTGAGTCAATGGGATACCATTTTTGTGATTCGCTGTTGGACTACTGCGACCCCGACCGAAGCAAGGTAAGCCACGCCCATTGGCAAAGCATCAGATCCCAGGCCTTCGGATAGCAGAATCAGCCTGCTCACCAGCATCAGTTTTTTCTTTTGCTATTCTAACCATGTTCTTGGTCTTGAGGGTATTTAATTTCCTGTTAACTATCATTCCAGAGGTCTGCAGATTATTTAAATAGTTAAATTAGGAAGTAATTATGTAAGGAACTCATTTATAATTTTCCCTAGTATTATCAGTGCCTGAAAGAATTAGAAGAAAAAGAAAAACATATGACCATGGAAAAAGTCTTTGTGAATTCAGATACTTCTCCAATAGAAATTATATTGGATGTCGACTCCAGGTATGTCCAGACCATTAAGGAATGTCTTCCTTCTAGTGTTGATTTCTATTTTCACTCCACTGTGGGCAGTGGGATATCAAGGATTTAAGAAGAATTTCCGTCTGCATAAATCTAATTTCAGATTTTTTTTACCTAAAATGTGATATGTCATGGAAAAAGTTTCATGTGCCCTTGAGAAGTATGTGGATTCTGCTGCTGTAGGGTGGAATGGTCTGTATATGTCCATCGGATTCATTTGGCCCGGTGTTGTTCAATCTCCCTGGTTACTAAGCTTCTGTGTGTTCTATTCTAGTTTCACTGCTTTTATTACATTACTCTTTCTCCTTCCAGTTCTGTCAATATTTGCTGTAAGTACTCTGATGTTACATATATACACATACACATATACATGTGTGTGTATGATTGTTATATCCTCCTAACAGACCAACTTCGCATTATATAATGCCCTTTGTTTCCTATGACAGTTTTTTACTTAGAGTCTACTTTATCTTATATAACTATAGTTATTCTTGTTGTCTTTGGGCTACCATTTGCATAGGATATTTTTTTAAACTTCCTTCATTTTCTACCTGTGTATGTCTTTAAGCATAAAGGAAATTTCATGTAGGCAGCATGTAGTTGTGTCTTGTTTTCTACTCCACTCAAACATTCTATGTTCTTTGATTCAGGAAGTTAAGCCATTTACATTTAACTTAGTTATTGCTAGCGAAGATGTGAAACTGCAGTTTTGTTCATTGTTTTCTGTTAGTTTTACTGTTACTTTAATTTTTTTCCTCTCCTAATTGTTTTTAATGCTGTTGTCATTCACAGAATGCTGACATTTTTAGGAAGATGTCACAGAAGTACTATATATATGGTAGTAAATAAAAACGTACAAAATTTAATGCTAAGGGAATACTGTTGTAAGAAGGCAGGCATTAATTTTAGTATAGTTTCTATAGTAAAGATAAAATAAGTGTCTGATTCTTTCCTTGTATTTACACATTTTCAAATTCTGAAACCTCTATTAGTGCCCAGAACATTTGTTTATAGATGAAAATATCATTTTAAATTTATAGATTTGCTTATATTTTATATATTCTAATCAATTTCAGTCATTCTGGTTCTAATACTTAAATTTTCCCAAATTTGCCCATTAGAAAATCCTTCAAGTTGGCCTAATTCTTTTGACATGTACCTTTGTTATCCTTCATGTTCATCTTCACACTTTCTGCCTTAGAAATGGAATTTACCATTTCTCCCAGAAGCCCTGCTTCCTTTTTTGAAAAATGGTATTTCGATAATATACCGAGATGGTCATTATCATTGCTCTAGGTTTTCTTTCAAAGGGTTGAGTTAGAAAATACATATTTTAAAGAAGAAAAAAAAATGTTTGTAGCTATATCTCTAACAAATTTAAATTTGTAGGATTTTTCCCTTCTGTGATTCTGAGTTTGTATCCCTTATTCAGAAAATCTTTGTTCCCAATTACATTAGTGAAAATATTTACTTGCATGATTCTATAATATACCCATAATAATACTGAGGAAGGAAGATCACAAGTTTGAGCCCACGCTGGGCAACTTAGTGACTTAGCAAGAGCTTGTCTCAAAATAAAAAAAAATAATAATAAAAACTGTAAACAGGGACAGGGATGTCACTCAGTACAAAGGTCCTGAACTCAACCCCACTCCAAAAAGAGAAACAGTTCAACCTAAAAGGCAAAGTAGCAAAGTTAAATCCACTGAGGCATAACTTGTGAGTGCAGAAGAGCAATTTCCAAATAAAACTCCTTTCCTTTTATTGCTGGTAGGAAACAAAATGCATTTCAAAATAAGTATGTGGGGATATGTCTTTGATTTAAAAACATTCATGCATCTGATTTGAAGCAGTAAATATTTCATTACAAATAACATTTTCTTTAGTGGTGTGAGAACTAGTAATATTTTATAATTAAGTGGGTTATGTGTGGTAGGCAATACAAGAATAGATTGGAGACTAGATTGTAGGGAACTGATTTTTTAAGAAGTATCTTACTTAGTGACAAGATATTTTCTAATTCACAGATAATTGCAGTAAATGTAATAAACCTGGCATAGTTTTTAGCCAAGAAAGAAAGCATTTAAATAACAGAGAAGAAATAAAAACATTTTTTTTGAGACAGGGTCTCCCTCTGCAGCCCATGCTGGCCCTGAACTCACTATGGAGCCCAGGCTGGCCGTGGACTCACGGCAATCCTCCTGCCTCAGCCTTCGGATTGCTGGGATTGCAGGTGTGCACCACCACACCCAGCTTACTAAAAAAGTATTTTTAAATGTATATGTCGGAGTACCTTACTGTAGGTATGAAGACAGATACTCGTGTATGTACATGTCTGCTAATTTCTGGAGCACACACAAATATTATTCTTATTCTACTGCATTATCTAGGATTTCCAGTTTGACAGTGGATAAGAGTGTTGAGAGAGGGCCCCACTGTTGCCCTGTTTTCAGTCTTATCAAGAAAAAACATTTTTCATCTTTAATTATGATGTTAACCATAGGTTTGTGGAAAATGTTCTTTATTAAGTTGAAGTTTTCCTTTTTTCTTAGTCAGTTTAATCAGTTTTTATCAAGAGTAGGCTTTGGATTTTGTGAAAAAGATTGTTCTCCATCTACTGATGTAACTTTTTCTTTCACCTATAATGTGATATATCATATTTACTTTTCAACATTAGGTGGTCATTACATATCTCAGACAAATCCTACTTGGATTAAAATTATGTTGTTGAATTTAATTTGCTAATTTGTTGAGGATTTTTGCTTATGTTGTTGTTGTTGTAGTATTTTTCACTGAGTCTTTATATTTGGTACTGGAGTAAGGGTAGCCTCACAGAAAAGAAACAGTTGGAAGTGTTCTTCATGTTTCTATTTTCTAGAACAGATTGTGTGATTTTGAACTAAATTTATTTTGCTTTGTAGTAGCCAAGGCTCTGACAGTTCAGAATCTAATGACTCTGCAACTTACCTTCTCAAGGTAACTTCTCAGGTATAATTAAAATTTTTTGCTTATGGTATAGATATGCTATAACTTGAATGCCTTCAGGAAGATACCCAGAAGAAGTATTCAAGTTCTTGGCTAAGGATACTAGCCAGCAAATATATGAAAAATGTTCACCATCCTTAGCCATTAGAAAAATGGAAATCAGAACAATACTAAGATACCATATAAGCCCAGGGAAAATTCTGTACACCAAGAACTTGAACAGTACCAGATGCTGGCAAGGTTTCAGGGAAAAGGGAACTCTTTACATTGATGGTGGGACTGGAAGTTCATATAACAACCATGGAAAGTAGTATGGAAATTCCTTAAAAAGCTGAAAATAAATATTCTATTTGACCCAATGATACCTCTTCTGGTTATCTTTCCAAAAGAATTAAAAGCCACGTATAACAGAGATACCTGTACTCCCATGTTTATAACCACACAACTAACAACAGCTAAATTGTGGAAGATGGTGAAACATCCATCTTCAGACCAATGGCTACAAAAAAATGTAGTATATGTACACAATGGGGTAGTACTCTTATAGAAAGACGGATTTGAGTTGCTTCTAAATAAATAAACACAACCAGTGATTATCATGCTTAGTGAAGTGAATCAGACTCAGATTAAATATTACATGATTTCTCTGATATGAGAAACCCAGAGTACGTATAAATAAGAGTCAAATGGGTGAAATATTAGGAGTTAGGGTGGAAGAGGAAGGGGCAGGAGGGTGAAAAGGAGAAGGGAGTAAGGGAGTTTAAAGTTGACATATATGTGCACAAAATTCTCAAGCTTAACGTACTATTGTGCAAAAAAAAAAAAAAAAAATATATATATATATATATATACACATATATACACACACACTTTATTCTTCATAATTTTTGCAGGATACAGTAACCTAAATTGGCGGTTGTTATTGCTGCTGTTGCTGTTTTAGAGCTTGAGGACTTCAAGCTTTCTTGATGTTTAATATTTATGTTGAAAAATCTGCTGCTGTTCTGATAGGCTTCCTTGCCTTTGTAAGTTACTTGAGGTTTTCCTGTAACTGCTTCTAGTGTTCTCTCTTTCTGCTGAATTTCCAGTACGATGACTGTGGTGTATCCTGGAGGAGTTTCTTTCCTGGTCATAGCTATTTGGGGTTCTACAAGGCTACTGAATATTGAAATAATATAAAATTATTTCTCTAGAGAAGAAAATTTTCTACTGTGAGTTTGGTGAATACAATAAATTTTTTATACCTTTGATGTCATCCTCTAATTTTTCCTTAACTTTTGTAATTTGTAGGGGTTTTTTTTCTTTTCTTTTTTTTTTTTTTTTGTTATCTTACAGCTGTCTGACCTAGCTTCCATGGTGTCTTCTTGTTTTTAGATGTCACTGAGCCCATGCACTACTGTACCAACCTTGTCTCCCAGTTCTGACAGCCTCTACTCAAAATCATCTGCTCAAGGATGGTGTCATCTTTCCTGATACCCATGCTTTCCACTGAATTTTTCGTATCCTGCATTTCTGCTTAATTCTTTTCATAATCTGTAATTCCTTACTAAAATGGTCATTCATAACTTCTACTGTGTTGTTTAATTCAATCATTTTATGTCATATTTAAACTTATTGGTTATTAACTGAATCCTTTTCTGTTTATTTACATCTCTTTGAGCTCACTAAATATCTTACTAATTTGCATATTTCTTCTTTTATCTTTTCAAACATTTTAGTCATTTGGTTTTTGAGTTCTTTGCCTGACAGTTTCTCCACTTCACGACCCATGAGATCAGCTATTGGGGAGTTAAGAATATTTGCAGATATCTTGTTTAACCATAATGCTCAGCTGAAGTTTTACTGTGTAAATATTTGAGACATCCCCTATTCCGGGAATTGGAAAATGTTTCTTAGTTAGGCCCCAGGTATGCTCCTTTTAGAGCTTCTTGTGTTTGCTTTGTATATGGCATCTCAGGAGTTTAGTTCCACTTAGCGGGATGCAAAGGGACGGTATCTCATCTTTTAGGAAGTGGAAGTCTCAATACAATTTTATGTCTGCATAAATACTGTCTTTTATATGTTGGTTAAACATCAATTTTAAACATAATTGTTTCAACTAGATAAAAACCAAGAAAAAATACCTGAAAACAAAGGAGAGAAATTCTACCATAGAAAACCACCAGAATTCAAGACAAGAGGTAAATCTTATTAATCTGGTTGTTAATTTTTAAAAAATGAATGCAAAAGAATGACAAATTGCTGGCTGCAGTAGTACATGCCTATAATCCCAGCAGTATAGCGGGCTGAGATTAAAAGATTACAATGTGAGCCCAGCCTGGGTAATTTAGCAACATAGCAAGACCAAGTGTCAAAATAAAACTTAAAAACACCTGGGTATGTTCAATGGAAAGGCTCTGGGTTCAATCACTAGAACTTAAAATAGAAGAGACGTAGGTAATTTTCTCTTATATTTATAATATTCTAATTTTTCTCAGGAAATGTTACTGATTATAAACTTGCTCATATTATCTACTATCTACCAAAACACAAAATTAAAATCCTTGACAGATGAGAAGTGTAGCTTATTAAAGTGGCACATTTATGTTTTATTTATATTTACATTACTCTAAGAATATTTGATAAAACTTACAAGGTCCATCCATGACTACAAGAAGACAGAAATTAAACCAAAAATCCTAAGTGGGAACACAGGGGAATAAAAACAGATGGTGCTAAATGACTTCTATATAATAGCAGGCGGAGCTCAGCAGATCCATTCATCAGGAACAAAGAAGGAAGAAAGTAAAAAGAAAAAAGTCGTTAAAGTCTCTAACAAATGTAAAGGTGCAAAAAAGTAAATTTTAGCTTTTAAGTTGGTTTCATGGTTGTTTTAAAGTTACTTTTTTGACACTGTGTTTCAATAACCAACATCTACAACTTTAGGAAGTTAATATTTATTTCTTTTCCTTCTTCAGAATCCTTTCGAAAATTCTTTAAACTGGCCATATCTTAAGATAAACAAAAGTTTGTAAACATTTAAATGCTTTCATAATCACATAATGATTTGTAAGCTACTCGAAGTTAGCAGCCAAAATTCCAGTGTTTGCCTCTTTTAGCCTGAGTCCTACTGTCAAGTCCTTTCAAGATGAAGGCAGCATTGTGTGTTTATGCTGTTCTCTGGTCTGGATTCTTTACAATCTTAAAAAATTTTTTTTTCATCTTCTTTATATAAAGTACAATTTTGTAGTATGTTTATAAATTTTCTTTTTTATTTTTTCCTCTCCTTTTATTAGTATAGTTATGAAATACACAATGGTTACATTCAGCTTGGGTATTTTGTGCATATATATGTCACATTAACATTACAATCCTTCCCCTTCCCTTTCTTGACCCTCCCACTCCATTTTCTTTGTACTACTTTTTAGACTTAATACATATAAACATATCTTATAAGAATGTGCATACAGTTATAGTAATAGATATGTAATCTTATATATAGATATACTTATCTATATCTAAATGGACTATATATACAATGTATACATGTATATCAAAATATACATGTATGTGTGTGTATACAGGAAAAATACTGAAGCATTAAAAATGAAAAAGAGTATTTTTTTCTGTGTGGCTATGTCACCAATTTGACATAGTTAGGTATAATATTGTTATTATTTTTGTTTTATTTTGTTTTGCCTATCTTTATCTTTAGGCAAGACTTTTTCTCATTTTGATTTTTATTTTATAATTATATAGCATATTTACATGATAAGGTTTTCTCCTTCCTTTTTGCAAGTTTAGCAAGGAATTTGTCAATCTTATTTATCTTTTCAAGAAACCAACTTTTTCATTATTTTTTGTATTTCTCAATTTCTATTTCATTAATTTCTGCTCTGATCTTTATAATTCCTTTCTTTCTGTTAGCTTTGGGGTTTTGTTCTTGTTTTTCTAGGACCCTGGATTGTGTGTTTAGATTATTTATTTGGGCATACTCAGTTCTTTTTTATTGATTTTCATAAGATTTTATTCACTTTTACCACTTTCTACTTTTCCTATATCTTTATTCTTCTAACTTAAATAAGTAAGATTATATCTTTTTCTTTTTCTCCAAATATAAACTCTATTTGAAGCGGAAAATTGCATAGCTCCCTTTAGTTCCAAATGTAGATATTCATTAATGTAGAAAAAAGTAGTATCACAAATAACACTGAAAGTTCCTATTTATGAGACAGTTTTTGGTCATGTTAAACTTTTAAACAGGGGGAGGAGGGATGCAGCTCAACGGTAGTGTGCTTGTTTGACATGCACAGGGCTCTAGGCTCGATCTCCAGAACTACAAAGAAAAATAGAAGACTGACTGTGCCTATAAAAATGAGAAATGTTTTTCAAAATCTCATTGTATCATAAGTTATATAGGAAATAGACTCCATGTTCATGATTATAATACAGCATTTTCTTCCTTCTGATTCTGTGTTCTACCAGGTTTCCAATAGAGAATGTTCACTGCAAACACACAAAGAATCCCAATCTCATGGGAAAGGTAATCTTGTACTCTGCCTTCTCATAAACAATCAATTTGTTGTTCAGCTCTATATTTGTGCCACAAATCTGCGGTTACCATTGTGCTCGGTGCTTAGGACAGGAAGGAGTGTACGGTTCCATTTAATCAGAAAAAAAAAAAATACAGTGCTACAGGTGCAAGGACTGCAGTCTGCAGAGGTTCCCCAGGAGCTACCCAAACTAGCTGCTTTTTCCTCTCAGAATAACAGAACCCATAATGGAACTCAGCACTGGTTAAGCAGTGAAGGAAGGGTTATTCTTGGCCAAAGAATAGAAGAAGCAGGGAGACAGGCTGATAAGTCAGCTTCTCAACCCAGGAAGGCTGCAGACATCACAGACAAGGATGAAGGAAATGAGAGTGAGGGACAGGCTAGTGCAAGGGGAAGGAATAGCCATCCCTCTTCTGGAAATGGGCAGATTGTCTGGGAATTTGGGCGCCACCTTCCTTTTCCCTCTTTATGTTTCTCTCAGATTGTATGGTCATCAGCTTGCTTGGTGATGCAGGATGTGTCACTGAGCGTGCAGACAGGCTAATAATGATGAACCTAAAGGTTGTCTGTCACCCTGATGGCATCTAGATCCACAAGTTTTGACTAGCTCACCTTTTAGTCTCCAAGCATCCCACACAGAAAAATAAATAAGAATAGGGTAGAAATTTAGCAAGGTTGTAGGCATCTTACTGAGTAGCACAGGTTCAGGCCCACCGAAAACCTGAGAATTAATAATAAACTCACTGAGTGCTTGTGTTCTCCCACACCAACACAGCTTCATATAACAGCAGCTGCAGCTGTTAAAGGGTGATTTTAACAAGTGACAAGAAAGGCACAATCTCTATCTGATAAGTAGTTTTTTGAGACTCTCCATGGTAGCAGGAGAATCAAAGACAAAGATCATAGAGGAATTCCAAGCTTCTGGCACCAGTGGCTAAGCAAACATTACATACAGTCCAACGCCTTATCAGATTAACATGAAACTCCACAGTAAAGGCTGCTAGCCTCGGTTCTAGTGTTCAACACATAATAAATGACAAGAAGCACAACACCCATCTACCATCTTTGCTTTCAGTCCCCGAAACTCGAAACTCGAGGGGAAACTTTTTCCCCAGCACTATATAAACTAGGTGTGGTGGCGTACACCTATAATCCTAGCAGTCAGGAAGCTGAGGCAGGAGGATTGCTGAGTGTTCAAGGCCAGCCTGAATTACAGAGTGAGACTCTCCCAATAAAATAAATAAATGCATACATATGTACATACATACATTGGAATAGCAGCGATTCTCCACATATCACAGCTGTTGTCACTGTGTTTCTCACTTGACTGCTGATGGAGGCAACCATGATTTGCAGGTCATAGTAAGGGAATTTTCAGTGGGAATCCCTCTGAACCCTGAAACTTAAGAGCCATTTCAGAGTGTTGTGAACCAGAGCATAATTCTCTTTACCTGTGTAGTAGCTGCTGCACTTTGTATATCAAGCTAGTGCTAGTTTAATTTTATTGTTATGTTGGGTTCGTACTTCCCAGAGTTGAGACAATGAAAAAAACAAGTACAATATCAGTGTTAACCTAACCCAGACATCGGAGAGAGAGGGAGAGAGACAGAGAGAGGTGTTATTTTAACATCAGATAGGAGGGCACTTTACTACTTAGGAAGATAAATGAGCAAAGTTGAGGATATGGTACAATATACAGAAACAAATTGGGATTGGATGTCAAGAAAAAAAAACTAACAATGGAGTCGCACTGGGTCGGGGGTACTTGTAATGTCTCCAGAGTGAAATCCGGCCAGGACATGTCCTCTGCTGAACCCTGGGGCTGGCCCACAGGCACTGCTTCCCCTCCCCAACCGCAAGCCTATCACTACAAGCTGATCTTTGGACTGAACCAAACTGCAGGTCCCTAAAGCAATGTTTGCTAACTCTGCTGACCTTCCATTAGACAGACCTTTTCCCCAGAACTACCCACACACTACCAAACACAACCCATGATTTTACAGAACAGCTTGATTTTTACCAACATTAATCACAATTTTGATTAAAAAGTAACAAGTAATTTGAACTCCCACTTGCAGTTTAAAGCCACATGCTGCAGTCACCATCTTGTAAGACCTCAGAACTCTTACTCTGCCACTAGACTGCTTCCCGGGTGCTGCCCTCCCTGTGCCTTAAATAAATACCACCTTGTCCTATCCATTGTCCCTCAGCTCGCCTTTAGATTGGCATGGACACTGTAAAAAGGAGGTGAAGGCACATAAGGAGACTAAACTTCACAAATGCAGGATGAGGCAAGGAAATTTACAAATATTTTACCCCCCCCCCCAATAAAAAAAAAGCAGTTTTGCTCAATAAAAAACCAGCAGGGCGCTGGAGAAATGGCGTAGAGGTTAAAATGTTTGCCTAGCAAATACAAGGCCCTGAGTTTGATTCCCCAGAACTACATTAACTGGGCTTGTGGTGCACACCTGTAATCCCAGCACTCAGCAGGCTGAGGCAAGAGGATTGCCATGAGAACCTGGGTTCCATAGTGAGTTTAGAATCAGCCTAGGCTACAGAGCGAGACCCTCTCTCAAATAAAACAGTTGGTTTATTTGCTTGAGCTGTATAACACCTCATCACATCATTCCCTTACTGCTTGAGGAAACAGAGCAAAGTTTCATTTCCCACTGCACAAGTCGCCACTCAAATGTCCTGTAGGTCAGAAAGGCCAGACTTTGGCAAGAGATGTGTTGGCCTCCTGTGGAGCAGAGCTCATCTTGTCAGAGCTCCCAACAGTATTTCCAGTAGTGTATCAAGTAACACACTGAATAAATACAACAAAAATATCCCCCCTCTTACCATTTCTTATTTGAAAAATAGCATTTAAAGTCAAGCATGATTGTTCACACCTATAGGACAGCACTCAGAAGGCTGAGGCAAGAGGATTACGAGTTCAGGGCCAACCTGCTCTACATAGTAAGTTCAGGGACGGCCTGAACTACATAGCAAGGCACTGCCTTTAAAGAGAGAGAGAAAGAGAAGGGGGGGTGGGGGGCAGGGAGGTTTTACCTAATTAAAGCACTTGTCTAGCAAGCTAAAGACCAAGGCCCTGGGTTCAGTTCCCCAGCACGACATAAACTGGGTGTGGTGGCACACACACAAGCTGGGAGTAGTGGTGCACTCTGGCTGAGGCAGGAGGGTTGCCAAGAGTTCAAGGCTAGCCTGAGCTACAGAGTGAGTCCTTGTCTCAAAAAGAGGGTGGAGGAAGGGGGTCACTTTGAAAATACTTGCCTTCTATGAAGATTTTAAAATGTCAAAGAAACCATAATACAAATATTGCCAATATTTTGTCCAAATACAATCTAGATTCTGGCCACACTCTGCATACTGGGTACCAAGTAAAAACATAAACTGTGGCAAGTTGCAGTCACTTTATGAGCATCTTACCAAACAGCACAGCGTTTTACCTGCTAAATGTCTTGTGTGTGTTACTTTACAAAGGGTCATGAAGTGCTGACCTGTGACACTCACTCATAATGAAAAATTTTGGTCATATATTGGTTTCCTCAAAACATTCAGAATCACTTAAAGAAGTGTTGAACTTTAAAAAAGTGGAAGAAAATAACTTCCTTAGACATGATTGCAAAGGAAACCAAAGAAATACATATATGATCATAGGAAAGAACATGCCACTGTGAAACTTGCCACAGTGACTTTCATTCAAGTAAAATCTATTTAATTTGCCCTATTGTGTTTACAGTTGACTTTTTAAAAGTTTTTTTTAAATAAATGTCTATGATACATTTATGTGAAGAATGTATAATACTATGGCCTATAAAGTTTATAGATCTAAAAAGGAGCTAAAGTCTCCAGTAAGAGAAGGAAACATTATAAAAGTATATTTTCTGGCAGGAGGAATAGCTCAGCATTTTAAGTGCTTGCCTAGAAAATTCAAGGCCCTAAGTACAATTCCCCAGCACCATATAAGCTGGGCGTGGTGGTGCATGCCTGTAATCCCAGCTCTCGGGAGGCTGAAACAGGAGGACTGCTGCAAGTCCAAGGCCAGCCTGGGATCCATAGTGAGTTCAGGACCAGGCTCGGCTACAGAGCGAAACCCTGTGTTAAAAAAATGTGTGTGTGTGTGTGTGTGTATATATATATATATATATATATATATATATATATATATATATTTCACATGTGTACTATTTCATCTGTTCTATTAATTATGACTACCACTGTTGACTATCCAACAGCTGTTCTGCCTAAATAATAGCAAATATAATGGCAAAACAACACAAAATATGATTTTATATTAAAATAATGTATTATTAATTCATCTTACACTTGTCAAGGGTATTCTGGTATGTGTGTGTCCTGGAGTCTTTCCAAAAATATTGTTGCCTTAATGTCTATGTAAATAAATGTTCTTCATACATTCTAACATTCATATATTCAGTACGGAAATGTTGGACACTTACTAGGCAGATATTTCTACTGTTTTCTCTGGAAACAGTTTAATTAAAAGGCTTTCAATTTCATATGTCTGAATGAGACAATAGTTGGTTAACTAAAGATAAGCTTATTTCAGCTGACCATTAATATATGAATGAAGTTACTGTCTAGGGGATAAAAATTAAATTTTATTAGTCTTAAAAACCTAATTTTAGATATTTTGTTATATTCTCATTTTTTAGTGAAAATACCTGGACAAACACCTTCTAATCTTCTAAAAAGATATCTGAGGTAGGGGAATGACACTTGATTCCTTCTGACTGCTTACTTTTCCTTCTGTCTTATAAGATCTTGATTTTGAATTAAGGGTTACTCCACAGGTAAAGTGACTTTTGATATTGCTAATTGGGTCCTATGTAGGAAGCTGTGTAGTCCCAGACAGTATGGAGGAGAGAGATACCCAATTACATGAGTACCCACGGCTGCATTCTGAAGGGTTCTGAGATTCAGTATCCTAGAACTATCTGCATGTCTGTAGTTAGACATTAATTTCAGTACATTTGTCGTTACTGTCTGTCTTCTTAAAAAGAAGCATGTCTGACATAAGTTATAATGGGTACTTTAGAAGGGGTGGATGATAATCAGACGTTCTGCTATCTGCTGTAACAACGGGAGTACTGGTCACATGGGAAGCCAGCACCTAACAGCTAGAAAAGGAAGAGAAAGGGAAGTCAGAGATTACACAGAGAAACTTTGTAGCTTGTCTAAACTAATAATTATATCTCTACCATCCTTGGCAAGTTTCCCTGTCCTTAGAATTAATGACACGAATAACTGGTCAGGGCAATAACTAATCCCAAATAGGCATTTGAGACCTATCTGAACTAGGTGACAGAGAGACCATGTATGCCTTTCTCCCTTCCTTGTCTTCTCTCCTAAGGACTTAGTTCCTATTAAATTATGGGTTCTGGGGAAAGATCACCCAGGAGCCTAAGAAGTTAGGTACAAGACCAATATGTGAGCCCTCTATGAGCATACGAGAGGCATCCACTTGATCCTAGAACTGGTCATCCTAAAATGACATTTGATTTTTTAAAATATTTATCATATCCTATGGAAAGAAATCAAATTATCTATCAAGATAAAAGAAGCTGATAGAAAAATATTGGAATTAGATATGACTTGTAGACTTGCTGTTGCCTCTTATTATTGTAATCTTGAGCAAACAGCCTAACCTCTGATTCCTCTTGTGCAAGATGGGCATACCCACTGGCCATCCAACCTATGTCATAGGATGGGTGACAGCCCTCTAAGATTGCATGTGTGAGTGAGTGTGTGTGTGTGTGTGTGTGTGTGTGTGTGTGTGTGTGTGCACGCATGTGTATTTGCATACTCTGGACTAAAGTATACAAATAGAACATGGTGTATGTAACATTGGTCTTCCATGGGTAGTTCACTACTGATATGAGAGTACTCCATTTCTTTCAGCTCCCAAAATATGATTCAGATTTTTGGCAAAGATGAACAAAGATATTTTTTAGAGACCTACGAGAGGCCAACGCGGGGAACAGCTCAGCTCGAGGACAGTGATATGTGTGGAAGCTGTTTCAGAGTTACATCCTTGAAATGTCCTACAATCAAACAAACTTCAAGTTGGATTCAGAAAACAAGCATGCACACAGGTTTTATTATTGTTGTTGTTAATTATTTTAAGAAATATAAAGATGGTTTAGATTATATTATCATTAATTAATCTTAAAAAAAAACTTGGATTAGATTATAGGAACTGTCTTGGCAAGCAGAGAGGATTAAGAGCCTACTTAATCTTGCTGGCTCTAAAACTTATTTGCCTTCTTTAACTTCTATATGAGCTAAATATGGAAGAAAATAATTTCAATTTAATGTAGCCTTGGAAAAATGTTCATATCTTATTGGCAATAGATTCCTGTTATTTATGCCACTTGTCCTCACCCTACCCCCAAGGACATTTTAAAATGAAACGAGCAAACAGATGTTCTACCATCATGCTGTGGTAGCTTTGATGTACCAGACATGGAATTTTCAGTTAAAAAACAAGCTCTTACGTCTTGGCTAAATGTAGAACATGCCCCCAAACTGATTGGAGACTATCATAGCTCATGATTTCTGCCTAGAGATGTACCTGTACTGAAGTGCCCCTGCAGAAGGCCATCCTAAGTCTATCATGTTAATAGTAACTCATGTGTGCTTAAGTCACAGAAAGTAAAGCCAAAGTCAAATTCACCTTCCTTCATTCACCTAAATATTTTAAAGCATGATGTTGGATTAAAAGCTGTGAGGATAGATACAGGCAAGGTGAAGAATATAATGTGAGAGAAAGACTTTGGGAGGCAGAGTGGGAGGAGGAGAAAAGCTCAGGGAACATCCGAGAGTGTATTGTTGTGGAATTCAAGTGAGAGCATGCTTCAAAGGACACTAGGATCACCTGAGTCTGACTGGTCAAAAGGAAAGGGTACACCACGGAGGCCCAGAGAAATCTCAGGAGAGTGATGGAGGCGCCAGTCTAGTTGAAGCGTACACTGTGTGTTTCATGTTATGAAAGTAGTTTATTCTTATTGTTTTATGTGATAAGTATTTTTGAAACGAAGAGAAGATGAAGACAAACAGAAAGCATGGAATTTTGCTTTTAAAAAGCGTTGTTTGCTTTGGAAAAAACTTTGTTCCCCCACTGCTGCCAACTCTGTATAATTTAAAATTATGTTTTTCAACCTTGTCCCCTTTCCTAAACTTAAGATTCTCATCTTTTCTAGGCTACCTTAGCTTAAAAACACATGTCGTACTGAATCTTGGTGGTACATAAATAAAAATTCTACAATTTTATTTTAACTAAAGTAAATCCATTTCAGAGAGGGATATGTTCTTTGTCGGTGTTGCCCTTCTTTAGAATATATATGTTTAAGAATGTCACATCTTCACTGTCACTCACTTCATTAGAAAAGGAAATTTGTCTTTCCCATCACTGAATTTACCAAGTAAAGAATGACATGAATTCTGCCAGAGATTAAAGAAGGTCCATGTGAGATTCTGGTTCTGGAAGACTTTATATTTATTGGTGGGATAAAGTACAAAAATAAAGCTTTCAGCTGCCAGAGACAGATACTTTTGTGCCAAAGTCATTTCTCTTTGTATTTGGACACATGCTTGCAGTATCCACTCTTATACGCACACAACCAGCACCCAGGAGAAAGTCATGGTGGTCCAGGAATCATTTCTCTTTTCTGGAACATGTCTCACCTGCACAAATTCTCAGTTTATATTACCTCTAACCATTTCTTCTAGTGCTATAAGAGGATTCTAAATATTGGTCAATCCCAACAGTGATCAAATTATTGAAACTTATGAGCTTAAGAATTTCTTATAGTTTTCTCTTTGTGTTGGGGAACAGTGAGATTTTTAAAAGAAAGTCCACAGGTGTACACCCTTAACAATCACGGATCTGCTCTTGCCTTAAAACCTCACTCTTTTGGTTTAGAGTATGTTTGCAGGCTGTTTTTGTTGTTTCTTTTACTTAATAGACATGCTGCTTTTTCTTAGGAAATATTTTTCCAATCAACCTTCAGGAGTTTTATCTGTATTTAACAGAAATGCCATCAAGCCTTCAAGTTTCTCACATATGGAAATCCATACTCCCTACTGTTTTTATGGTAGACAGTCTCACCTTTTTCATATTCAATCTCAGTGGGAGACTTGGAGAGGAATAATGGGATACCTGTGATCACATCATGTCTGACTGGCAGCAGAAATCTGAACACATGTGAACAGTCAGGCAGACTGAGAAACTACACTGATCCACCTCCGAATTTAAGGAATTTACATTGCAGCACTTACAACCTCACGCAAGTCTTTTCTAGTACATTTTCTACATTCCTTCACTGCAATCACTTTTTTATCAATGTCCTTAAAGCTGTTTGCCTTTCTGGTCTTTTACTAAGCCATCTTAATTCTAGATGACTCTCACAGTCCTTATCCTAGATTGCAAAGGCCTTTCCTCTCAGCAGTGACTTTACTTATTTCACTCAACTCTCTCTCTCTCTCTCTCTCTCTCTCTCTCTCTCTCTCTCTCTCTCTCTCTCTCTCACGTCATCTGCAGAAACTTCTCCAACTGGTTGCTCCCATCTTTATGATGAATAAATTTCAATCCATTATCCTTCTCTTTTGTTGCAAATAAATATCTCTTTGTTAAGGTCCATTCTTCTAACACTGCTCCTGATCCAGTGCTCACCAAGTCCGCAGTGGCACAATTCTAATGTTGACTGTCCCTCTCCCCTCCCTCAGGTATAGCCCCTAATCATTACCTCACTTCCTCACCTGTATCCATCTCAGCCTCCTGCAACCTGGCTTCTACTGTCACCACCTCAGGAAATGATGAATTTCAAGCTCACTGGTCTTTATTACACTTGACTTATGTACTATTTGTTATTTCCAGAACCTTTTAAACACTCTCTTTTGATTCACTGAGCTCTTCAACAACTTATCACTGGCATTACTTTGAGGGGCCCACACAGTAGTACATCACCCTTACCTAAACTTTAAGCTTCCTGCCCTTTGTCTGTCTTCTCACCACATACTTTATTTCCCAGCACTCTCTTCTATACCATCTGGGGCTGTCTTTAATTCCACACTCACCAACCAATGGGAGCTCTCCATGCACTACTCTCCACAGGCCCTTCTCGTCAACTCGCCCCTGTCAGTTTCTTTCTTCCCGCATCCTTATCCCAGTCAGAGTACTGCTGTCCTCCAGTCATCTAAGAAATAAACCCAAGTCTACTCTAACCCTCTCTATTTTGGGATCTAAAGACATGAAGCTTTGTCCTCTCAGTCTCTCTGTGTCTAAAGGTTCTCCTCCATTAGAGCACCCCTGCTGCTGTCCAGACACTTTGGCCTCCTTGTGTTGCTGCGTTTGCCTTCTACTCTGTTCCCTGCTCATGTCTCACTTTTCTTCACCTGCCATCCCCTGACTTTCCATGTGATCTTTCAGTAATACAGATCTGTATATCATTTTCCTGCACAAAATTTCCAGTGGCCTCCTAACTCACATCTCAGCCACAAGTCATGCTTGTCTCACAGAATCTCTTGGAAGTGTTATTACTGCAAGCAAGGCCTCTAGTTTCAAACCACTTCTTTATCTTGCCAGATATATCAGCCATTTGTACTTGCAGTCTCCTAAATGTGCCCCATTAGTCCCACAACTTAGGTCACTACCCTTTTTCTTCACTTGGCTGACTTGTTCTCATTAATCAAGATGCAGTTTAACTCTGCAGCCTCAGGAATCTTTCCTCAAACACATCCTGTGTTCCATCCAGAAGTTCAAGTAGAAGTTCCTCAACAGTCCAAGGATTAAATTCCCCAGCTTACCTCTATAGAAATAAATGCTAATTGCTTTTTATCTCTAATTCCAATTCTTAGCATACTGAAAGCACTGATTATGTTTTTCATGCCTGTTTACTAGAGGACCAGATACAGAGTAGGTCTCCAGCGAATGTTCACCGAATGAACTAGGCATGGCTTCTCAAGACACTGCAGACTGGTTTATCTCATTAGCAGAGATTGCCAGCTATCATAACCACAACACTCTTGCTCAGTGGCTTTCAATTTTAGCTTAATTCAATGAGGACTTGAGGCTTCTGCTTACTTTCCTTTTAAGAATGGACAACTCTTTTGAGGGGAAAAAACATTTTGGAAATTTTCAAACATAAACACATCAGAGTGAGGTTATTCACAATAATGACTGTCACCTGCCCTTACTCAGTGTCCTGCTATTCTTGTTACATCTATATTCCCACCACTTTTATTTCTGGAGTATTTTAAAACAAATTACAGGAGTTACATTGTTTTACTAATAAATAATTCAGGTTATCTCTCTCACCAGATAAAAACCTTTTTATATTTTTAAAACAAAGCACAATTCATTTTTGGCTATATTCTAAATGTTGTTCCTAAACCATATTGTTTTCCACAGTGGCATACTGCACCACTTTAAATTTTCTTCAGTAGTGCACAAGAGTTCCAGTTTGTCCAAATACTTGCCAACACAAGAAGTTCATCCTTCTTCAGCCACTGATGTCATCTAGGAGACACTTTATCATACTCCCGTATCCAGGACCCTGCCCCACTACTCCTTACTCTTCTAACCAGTTCCATCACTGGCTCAAGCCACTGTCCTTTGTCCCACGTTATTCCAGAAACCTTCCAATAGGTCCTCCGATGAGCTTATTTTTGCCCCTCTTCACTTTGTTCATGACTCAGCAACTCATATGAACTTATGAAAACCAACCCCAGATTCTTACATACCTCATACAGAACTTTCCACTGGCTCCTCATTTTGCACCCAGTAGAAGTCATGGTGCTTGAAATGGACTACAAGGACCTACATGAGCTGAATCAAGGTGACCTGCCTAGTGTTGCAACTTTCTTCTTTTCCCCTTAGTTTATTCTTTCTAAGCCATCTTGGTGTTATCCTCACGGTGCTCCCATCTCAGCAATGCTCGTTCTGCTGCTCCATTGTCTAGAATGTTCTTTCCCCTGTTTGACTTACTCCCTAAGTCTGACGACAAGCTAGCTTCACAGAAAGACTTTCTGTTAATACCTTTCTTAAATTATTATTTTGTAGTACTTGGGATTGAATCCAAAAAGTGCTCATCTATATCCCCAGCCCTTTGTAAATTGCATCTTAAGACAAGGTTTTACTGAGTTGGCTAGGCTGGCTTCATAATAGCAGTCCTCCTGCCTACGGCCTCTGGAATAGCTGGATTACAGGTGTGGGCCATTGCACCCAGCAATACTTTTTTTAAAGAATGGATATAACCAAGAATTTGCCACTTGCCTTCACAATATTATCCTATAAACTTTATTATTATCTTACACACTATATATTTTTCTTCTTTATTTTTGCCCATCTCATGAAAGTATAAACTTCAGATGTGCAAGGACTTTTAGATAAAATCTTTACATATAATTTAGCTTTGTAAATAACTAATACATATTTTTGTGACTGCCCCGCCCCCCAGATTTGCATCCCAACCTGAAGAGCAAAATGAAAGAGTACACATCTTTCCGAAGCAGGAAAACTGGCATGAATTGGACAGATGATGAAAAAAGAATCTACAGAGATAAAAGAAATACTCAAAGTCAAGAATTACTGCACTGCTTGCTTCCTATCATGGAAAGCCCTAAAAACGTGAAAGCCATTAATATAAAACAGTTACTCAATCCAAGAACCAACTTCCAAACTCAACACCAGTAAGTCAGTATACTTTTATCATCATCAGCTGTTTTATTTTCATTTGCAATGCTGCAGATCCAACCCAGGATCCTGTGCATGCTAGGCAAGCACCCTGCCATTGCGCCACATCTCAAAACCATTCCTATTTTATGCATTGTTTTTAAGGAAATATGGCTTCCTGATTCATTGTCTATAAGAAATAATTCTGGGTAGGCAAATAAGCTTTTGAAAATTATGTCATCTGTACCACATTTCACAAAGGAACACAAGTCCAAAACCATAATACCACATATGTGAAAGACAAAATTATCAGGCCATGTCGCAATGGTTATTTACATGAAACTACCCATTTATTCATCTATGAATAAAGTATGCATAAATAAGGTATTATCATAACCTGGCTTAAAATTTTCAGGAGTTTTTAAACTTGATAATCCTGGGTGGAGGGGGAATGGGATTAGAAAGAATTAACTTGAGCTACTTAGATTTATTGATACTCAGAAGAAATTAAAAGAGATGAAAATAGATTTTGTAAGATTAAAAAACCCTGTAATTCCAAGAAGAAGTTCATGTAAACAAAAGATGGTAACAAGCTGAAAATAATAAACATAATAGTAATATTATCAACAAATTTGTACAAAGTACTTTCTAGATACTGGATGCTCTTCTAAGGCATATATATATATATATATATATATATATATATATACATATACACTAGATTATACCTGAGGAGAGAGCATATGTATGTATATCTCTATATCTGTATATCTAGCATACATCTAGTTAGGCCTCCATATTTGTGGTTTCCACATCCACACATTCAGCTAACCTTTCGGGTCTAAACATACATTTAGTCCACAATTAGTTGATTTACAAATGTGGAACTCATGAATACAGAGGGCTGCCTATACATCTGACACCGTATACATAAGAAAATTGAGATATAAAGAGATTATATGATTTTTCCAAAGCCACACCCATCAATATCAGCAGAATCGGGATTCAAACTCTTTTATATATTCTTATGCTTTGTCATTTCTCCTACAATATACATTTAAAACAGGACCAATATACTTATTATACAACAAATGCCTAAAAATATAATAGAAAATTATGGATATCTGGCAAGGTTGTGGGAGTTCTACATTGCTGATGGAAAGCAGTATGGAGATTCCTCAAAAAACTGAAAATAAATATTCCATTTGATCCAGCTATACCTTTGATCTAAGTGAAGCACCGTGTATTCGCCTAGAATCCTAGCAGCCTGAGAGTCTGAGGCAGTTTAGCAATTTAATGAGAACTTTTTTTGGCTGAATACAATTGATAGATTGTTTTTGACATTTATGCTTCTTGGTGTTCTCTGAGCTTTCTAGATTTGTGATTTGGTCTTACTAATCCTGAAAATTTTTCAGTTGTTATTGCTTCAAACATTTTATTTACTTTGGCCAAACCCATCGTACATGTTCATCTGTTGTGACCATTCCGTAGCTCTTAGATGTTTCATTATTACTATGGTTGCTTTGCATGCTGGGGACTGATCCCAGGGTCTTGCTCATGCTGGGAAACTGCACTGTCACTGAGGCACACTCCCACCACCAAATATTAAACCAGACAGCACAGCAGTTATAGTGCTTGCCTGACAAGCACAAGGCCCTAAGTTCCACGCCCCCAGCACCACCTAAGCTGGGTGAGATGAGGCATAACTGTAACCCCACAACTCAGGAGGTTGAAGCACGAGTTTTGTGTGTTTGTGACCAACCCTGGGAGCTGGCTTCATCTTATAGCATGTAGAATGAATATATTCTAACAGAATAAATAAAGTAGATATACATGGCAAAGTGGAATTTTAGAGAACTTCCAGTTCAATTATATGTACAAATAAGCTGAGACCTAAAGTGGTTATTATATCAGGAACACTAGGGTCAGGTAAGGTGTCCAAGTAAACACATCCTCCAAGTATCCCAAACCCTTTTTTAAATTCAGATATGGTCTTGCTAAGTTGCCCAGGCTGAACTCAAATTTTAAATCCTCCTGCCTCAGCCTCCCAGAGTTCTGGTATTAACAGGCCTATACCACCAGTCCTGGTTTACCTGATTTTTACAAAGATGATGGTAAAAGTCTTCAAGGATGATAAAGTCACCAAAGGGAAACAACGTGATGGGCCCTGCACTACTGCAACATATAGAGGACTCGAAAATACGTACATGTCAGACAAAAACTCATATTTTTTATTTCTTTTTCAGACCAAAGCAAGCTACGTGTGCAAATGTAAAGAAGCACGGCGGCACATATTGGTCAGTGCCTAGAAACACCCCTTTGATAGCACTAAAGAACCCCGTGACAGTCGCCTCCGAATGGCTTCGGTGTACACCCCAGAGACTGTTGCACAGTTCACCTCCCAAAGGCCACAGGAAGAGGAAAAGAAATCCTCAAATGCAGGCCACAGAGACGGAGGATCTAAGGCCTCTCAGCAGCAGCCGGTGGGAGACTGCCCTCTCAGGATTCAAAATGGACGTAAATATTCTAAAAGATAAAGATCTTCAGGCTGAAGAACCCAGTCTGCAGAACCCTCAGGGGGCAGTTCCTCATCTAACAAAAAATCAGGATGAGCGACAAAACTTACCTTCCATCTGAAGTTCCAGAGCGACAATGACTAGCTGTATGCTGCTCTGCAAACTGTTGATGAGAGAGGCTCGTATAAAAAGAAAAGCTTCCCCATTCCCCTAGACCTTCCTCCTTACGCACATCTGTAGACACTCAGCTACTGATTCTTGACATCTCATTTTTCCTTAATAGGGGCATCTTTCAGATATTTAAAAGAAATCCAAAAAAGTAGGAATTTTAAAACAGTTAAATATTTATATTTAATCATATCACCATGAAAAACACTGCACATTTACTTTCTTTCAAAATTACTTAGGCATACAACACTAAAAACCTAAAAGCTCAAGGGAAAAAATGACAAATACAATCGCTCATTTTAAACTCCTTACTAAGAACTGTAATGAAGCAGACAACAAATATCATTCTCTGAATTTCTGATATATGGCTGGTGTGCCTGGAACCAGTGGTGATATAAACAATAAAATACATTTCTGCCACTAGAAGATTATCGTATATTATTCATAAACACATACGTGATTATAATGATTACAGAATGAGAGAGTCCACAGTCAAGTGAGACGTTGTGCATTTCCAACCAATAAAATAAAATTTTATACGTTAAAAGGTCTTAATTGCATAGACTAAAGTGTGGCACAAAACAGCACTGAAATTCATAGATTATAAAGTCATTTTTCCTCTCAAAGTTAAGCACAGGTGGGAGTGATCAGAGGTCCGGTTTCTCTTGGAGCTGCTCTGGTCTCCAGTTGCTTATTCATATGGGCGGTCTGGAGCAAGCTCAGCACTTCCTGGCGTCTAGTCATTCATTGGGCAGGGAGCGTGGGAAGGGATTCCTGCAGGACGGACGTGAAGAAAACAGCAGGTCCATCAAGCAGATAAGTAAGGATGGATGGAGTAAGCAAGAAAACAGTCAAGTCTGGAGTCAGCCATGCCATCCATCAGAAGCTGAGGCAAGCAGAACGAGGGGCCCGAGGGGCCCGCAGGTGAGATAGAGTGCAGGTGCGGCCACAACCTTAATTGGGCGGAGCAAGGCAGATCCGAGGGTAGGGGGTAAACAGCTCTTCCTGGAGCCAAGGCACATTTTTTAAATAGCATACTGCAATGACAAAAGTTTAAATACCATGCCCGGTACATAGTAAGAAATAGCTGTCTTCTGAATAAAGTAGATTATGCTTTAGTACCTTGTCTTTAGAATGGCCTTCAACTTTCTGGTCCAAAATTTTCAACTTCAGTGAAACTCAGTCTGCTCCCTCCTGAGATACCCCCTACCAGAGAAGTGCTTGGGCTTGGGTGAAGGGGTAGGATAATGCTTTAGGCCACGGTATTTATCATAGCTGACATGGTAGAATAAAAGCTCTCAAATTTCAATTAGCCCTTATAGATCCACGAAAAAAAAAGCCTAAGCCTTGGATAAATCTTGATATTTAATTAAATGAAGCATCACTTGAACACAGTTGTCTGAGAGTTTGAGATTGTAAAGTATAGCTTGAATATCTTTGTAAATAGAAAAACGAGTAATAAATCAGCTTCTTGGAAGACTGAGTTGTGCAAAGATTTTTCTAAGCAATTTTACTTTGCTCCTCACCCACAACTGCTCCCTTTGCATCTTATTTGATACAACAAGCTGATACGATGCTTTTCTCCTCCAGGAAGAAGACATGTAGACCACATCTCCACGGTGCAGCTCATGTCCTGTTTAATTTTCACTTTTCTGAGAATGTAGGTCTCTTTTATAAAGTTCATTCATTCTTTTTGCTTGGCATCCTCTCCACCTAGCAAAATATCTGGCAAACTTCTACTTCTTCTTTAAAATGAATCCCAGTGTCCTTGGATGCTGAGACAGGAGGATCACAAGTTCAAGCCCAGCCAGGCCAACTTACCAACTTAGTGAGATCCTGTCTCAAATCAAAATGAAAATTGGGCCACAGATATAACTCAGTGTGAAGGTTCTGGGCTCAATTTCCCATATCAAACAATTAAACTTAATTCATTTAATTAATAAATTTCAGATGTTACTTTCTCCATGAAATCTTCTTGAAATTCTCTTAGGAATTTAAAAGAACTATGATTATTACACTGAGAGTTCTAAGGGGATAAGTAGAAAATATGCAAGAATTGGGTAATATATAAGATATGACTGACAAATGCAGAGAATGTTTACATTTTAGAATTATTATGAAAAACATATTGCCATTACTGTCCTCAGAGTATGACCCTTCACCAGGAACACACTTATCCCACTGTTCTTGCTACTTTCAGAAGCAATTCTGGAAGTCCTCTCTCATGAATTTCTAGTTGTGCTGTGTGATTACCTCGATGTCCTGAATTGATTCAAAATATTTACCTTTTATGGTTGACTTTGGGAAAGAGCCAGAAATTGCATTGTATCATAGTATACTATCTGGTGGATAAGGACAATATAATGTTTTTATGAGTTTTTCTATTGGATGGCATGCAGGAGGAGCATTCACCCCTTTCTATAATCACACCTCATGAAAGAGGACATATAGTTTCGCTTCAGACAGTGGCAATAAGAGAGATAAGTCTATTTGAAAACAATGAGGAGTATTCTGAAAACGACTAATGTTGATGTGTCTTTAGTGTAGTATTTTAAAAATTATTTTTAAGGAAGGAAAGGTTTATTTTGGCTCACAGTTTCAGGAGGTCTCAGTCCATTCATGAGCAGCTGGCAGTGGTGGAAGGGGATGGCAGAGACCCTGCCAGAGAAAAGCTGCTCACCTTGTGGCAGTCAGGACATAGAAAGCAAAAGATGAAGCCAGCTCCCAGGGTTAGTCTGAACACACAAAACTCGTGCTTCAACCTCCTGAGTTGTGGGGTTACAGTTATGCCTCGTCTCACCCAGCTTAGATGGTGCTGGGGGGTGGAACTTAGGGCCTTGTGCTTGTCAGGCAAGCACTATAACTGCTGTGCTGTCTGGTTTAATATTTGGTGGTGGGAGTGTGCCTCAATGACAGTGCAGTTTCCCAGCATGAGCAAGACCCTGGGATCAGTCCCCAGCATGCAAAGCAACCATAGTAATAATGAAACATCTAAGAGCTACGGAACGGTCACAACAGATGAACATGTACGATGGGCTTGGCCAAAGTAAATAAAATGTTTGAAGCAATAACAACTGAAAAATTTTCAGGATTAGTAAGACCAAATCACAAATCTAGAAAGCTCAGAGAACACCAAGAAACATAAATATTAAAAACTATCAATTGTATTCAACCAAAAGAAATCAAAGACCAAAAAGTCTTGAAGGAGCGGGTAGGGAACAGAAGGAACAATACACACCTTACGTATAGTTAAGCAAGGTTCCAATTTTATCTAACTCTCAGAAACCATGTAAGCAAGAAGAGAGTGAAATAAAATCTTAAAGCATTAAGAGGAGCACCATCTATCTCAGTTCAGGATTCTGTGACAGCACAGAGTGACTTGCTTAAACAACACAAATGCATCTCACAGCTCACAGTGCTGACAAATCCAAGGTCAAGATAGGCCAACAGATCCAACGTCTGGCAAAGGCACTCATCAAGCTAGCTGGCTCCTTGTATCCTTGTGTGACCAAGACAGAGACCGTCTCATGCCCTTTAATCTCATAAGGGCTCCACCCACGTGATCTTCTAAAGGCTCTAGCTACTCATGCCATCACTTTGGGGGTAAGGATTTGATCATATGAATTTTGGAAGATATATAAGTTCATAGCAACCGCCAACCTAAAATTCCGTACCCAGTGAAATTGCCCTTGAAAAGGGGAAATTTTCTTAGACAAAAATTGAGGGAATTTTTCATCAGTAGACTTTCTTTTTTTAAAAAGTGTTAAAAGCTCTTCTCAGAAGTGGTCAGAAACTTACCTACATAAAGGAAGAGCAACAGAAAAACAAAGATAAAATCTGTTTTGGTTTTGAGATACAACTTCTCTATATAACTCAGGCCTTAAACTCACAATCCTTTTGCCTTGGCTTTTAGAGTGGTGAGGTTACAAGTATGTGCTTCCTTGCCAAGCTAAAGCTTTTCTTTTGCTTAGTTTATCTAATTGGTAACTGTTTGCTCAAGATTCTAAAGGCATACTCAAAGAATATAGCTATTCTGGATAAATAAAATGAATACCAATAAAATGAATAGCAATGTGATATAGGAGAGGAGAAATGAGAAGAGCCTTGCTAAAACTTCGATCTTAGATATACCCCTAAGTACCACGTGTTGAGATGTGAGGCTCTGGAAGGTGGCTGGATCATGGAGACATGAGACTTATAGTGGATTAATCCACTGATGAATTCATAGCTGAATGTGTTGTGAGGTCTGGTCACAAAAAGGTGGGTCACCAGGGCTGTGAACTGGAAGTATATATTCTTGTCTCCGGCTTCTCCCTTCTCTCTTTGCTTTCTGGCTGCCATGGGCTGAGCAGCTTTTCTTCCACCACGCCCTTCCACTATTCTGTTAATGCCTCAGAATTAGCATATCATGGACTTAACTCTCTGCAACTGTGAGTCAAAACAACCTCATCTTTGATCTGTGAGTACTGAGCATTTTTGTTCCACTGATGGAAAAATGAAGAATGTTCTCTTCTCATAAAGTATCTGTACTACCTGGTAAGTGAGTGGATGGAATTTGAAAGAAAACTTGGATTTGCTGGAAATTATAGTTTTTTAAGCATAACTGATCCAGATGCAATGGTACAGGCCTTTAATTCCAACACTACAGGAGGCTGAAGTAGAAGGATCATAAATTCAAGCCCAGTCTGTGTGATTTAGTGAGAGTCTATCTCAAAATAAAAATTAAAAAATGGACTATAGATGTTGCTAAGACAAAGTCCCTGGGTTTTTCAATCCACAGTACTGAAAAAAGGCATAACTAATATGCTAAAAAAAGGAAAAAAACACTTCCCTCAATCTTATCTATGATTCCACATAATACCAAAAATACAAGAAAACTAAAAACCAATATCATTTATGAATGAATATAGATGCAAAATCCCAACAAAATATTAGAAAATGGGCTTCAATGACATAAAAACATAATAATAGAAATTATACATGACTAAAATTTATTTCAGTTATGAAAGCTAATTGAACATTCAAATGTAATCTATCACATCAACAGAATAAAGAAGAAATTTCATGTGATCACTTCTTTAGTGCAGAAACAATATTTGACAAAATTTTATCCCATTCATCACGATAAACTCTTAACAAACTAGCAATGAAGAAAAACTTAAGCTGATTTTTAGAAAATCTAAAACAGAAACTAAAACAAAAACAATAATCTCTTTTTGTTAAAATGAGGAACAAGGCAAAGATTCCCCAGTCTCACCATTCCTGCTCAACATCATACCTGAAGTATTAACTAATTCAGTAAACTAAGAAAGAAAAAAGTACACAGCTTGAAAAGGAAGACATATAGCTGCACTTGTTCATAGATGACATGACTGTCTATGTAGAAAATCCCACAGAACAATGAAGACGCCTAGATCTAGTAGGTGATGATAGTAGTGACCTTGAAGAGGATTCTGGAACCCCCAGCTTCCTTCTCTCTTTTTTTTTCTTGGCTGCCATGAAGCAAGGAATTTTGCTCCATGATGCATTCAGCACCATAATATTCTGCCTCACTATGGGCCCAACAGGGCCAAGTGACCATGGACTGAAGTCCCAAAACTTTGTAAGTTGATTTCCTCAGGTATTTTGTCACAAAAATGGAAAGCTAACATAGTTGATACATGACAGTAAACTGCTACTTTGTATAACACTAATGAACAATTGGAATTTGAAATTTTAAAATATGTATCATTGATATTAACATCAGTGTATGTCAAGATTTATGTAAAAAAATTAAGAAATGTACGATAGTCCGTGTTCATGAAGAGAACAGCTCAATATTGTCAAAACTCTTATCACAACAGAATAAAGAAATTTCATGTGATCACTTCTATAGTGCAGAAACAATATTTGACAAAATTTTATTCCATTCATCATGATAAACTCTTAACAAACTAGCAATGAAGAACAATTTAAACTATAGATAAATCCCAATAAAAATTCCAGCAAGTTATTTTGTGGATATCAACAAAGAGGTTTTAAAGTGTATGTGAAGAAGCAAAATACCTAGCATAGCCAACACAATATTGAAAGAGAAAGAGAATGGGCCCTATCCATTAAGGCTACGATAATAAAGAGCATATGGTCCTGGCAAAGAATAGGCAAGTAGATCAATAGAAAAAAGTAGCCCAGAAGACCCACACAAATATAGTCATCAAGTCCTTGACAAAGGAACGAAGACTATACATGAAGGAGCAGAAGTTGTCCTTTCAACAAATAGCAACAGAAAAACTCAACATTCATGTGTAAAAAAAAAAAAATCCATACAGATCTTACACTATACACACACACACACACACACACACACACACACACACACAATCTTAAAAAGGCCATAGGCATAAACTTTAAATGAAAAACTATAAAACTTCTACTAGGTATCATAGAAAAAAAAACCCAGATGACTTTGAATATGGGCGGGGCTATAGAAAATCTCTGTGGTTTCCTTTCAATTTTGCCATGATCCTGAAACTTGATTTTAAATAAAGTTTTTAATTGAAAAACATATGAAACAATAAGTGGGTAGAGATCCAGTTCTAGACTAGCAGGCTGATTTCCTCACCCACTCTCCAGTGAAACATGCTTTCCCAAAAACATAAATCAAGAGACAAGAAAATGCAATAAATCCTGGTGAGAACAGTGAAGGTGTATGGCACTTAGGCAATGACTCAGTCCCTTACTTCACCCCTGCTCAACAGGAGGGATGCTCCCCTCTGAGAGGGTACCACCAGTACCAGGACGGTACTCTCCCAGCTTTGTATGACCACAGGAGGGAGAAGCTGCCAACATTCCTCATCCACCTACCTCCACGCTGCAGATGCTTAATTCCAAACCAGTGCAAGCGAGACGTCAGGGAACCCTCTTTCTCTGCCTACCCATGGGGCAAAGGCTCTCCCCAGTTTCAGCCAGCTGCTAGCCAGAGTCCTATATACCCTTTACTCCAGCTTCTTCATGGGGCTGAGGTTCCATGTGGGAACAAACAACTTGAGCAGACCAGAGGCTACTGGCCCCCTCCCTGCACCACTCTAGAGAAAGAAGTGTACGTTCTAAAGTCAACCTGAGCTCCAGGGAAGCCGCTCAGACATTTTGGCTGGCAGGAAAGCCTGCCACAAGAACCAAGAGCTCGGGAGCTATCCCCAAGTTTGGAATGGGATATAAGGAAGTCCAAATAATGGAGATTTCAGTAGCATGCAATTAAAAGGAGGCTAGTGGCCTCACCGAAGCCACAAGCCCAATCGTGGCCAGCCAGATTGCCAGAGACAACCAGTAAGAAGAAAGGCAAGGAGACCTCCTCCTGGGGCAGAAACAAAGGAGAAACAAAATAAAAGATAAAGAATAAGAAAAATATTTTAGACTTCCAAAAATGGCACATTGAATATATACTTTTTCGCCTTCTCAAAAATTTCACTAATTTTTCTTTTTTAAAGGAAAAACCTGAAAAGATGACAACAGGAGAAGAGCCCACTGTGGAAGACAGAAAAAGCCGAATGACTCTAAACTTCTTAACAATAACAGGAAAACTAAATGCATGAAACAAGATCTTCACAATTATAAAGGAAAAGTGTTTATCCTAAAATGCTATACTCATTCCCACTTGGTGATCAGGTCTGGCTGTACAATGAAGGTCTTTTCAGTTTTCCGCGTCTCAAAAAATTATCTTTGATATGCCCATTTCTCAGGAAGTCATGCCACTATAATTGAATAAATCAAGAATGAGAAAACTCTTCAACGCAGGAAAGAGAGATCTAACATAACATGGAGGCAAAGGAAATCCTCTGGGTGGTGATGAATTGAGATTCCAGTTGTGTGGCGTGGGGGTTGTGGAAAAAGAAGAGGAACCCTGGAAGATCTGGTGGTACTGGGTTACTGTCTACAGATTAAACCAAGCTTAACCCAGAGGTCAACATTCCAGCAATCATGTGAGCAAAGAAATTAATTTTTAAACTGTGACCAGAAACCCTATTGACATAAAATAATGACTCTGATTTAAAGGAAAGGGTTTATTCTGAGCCAAATATGGGTGAACATGGCCCAGAAATACAAATTATCCTGAATGAAAGTGGTGCCATGGAAGAGATTAAATGTCATGGGATAAAAGAAAATCATGAATCAAGAGATTTACCAAATAACGTGGTAAAGGAATCAGGAGGTGGGGACAGCGGAGTGTGGTAATCTTTCCTGAAGGTTTCAGGTGCTACAGCATTCTTTGCTTTAGGGTTAGTGGAGGTGAGGGTTCTGTTACGCTTAGCTATGTATTGCAAGAGGTTTTACCTGATAGTTGTGAGAATGTTAGATCAGATACAAAAGTTGACATAATGGCTATTAAAAGGCCTCAGGTACCCAAGATAATTTTGTCTCTCAACCGAGCATTCCATCTCACCACTACTGTGAGGTTTTAGTCAGCTAAGATCAAGCAGTCTACAGGATTTTTAAGAAAGATGCAACTTCTTCAGAGAACTTCGTAGGTCCCTATGATTATTAAAAATAGAAGCTTTGCTTCACTTTTATTTTGAAATGAAATAGCTGTTCCAGCTACTCCAACACAAACCGAAATGCCCTAACGAGAATGCTAGGGAGACAGTTTTGTGTCCGCAGATGGCGTAGCTACTTCCTAAAGGAATGAGTAGGAGGCGACAGGGTCCCTGTTGCTGCACTAGCTGGGCACTTGGACTGATGATCTGGAAGGGCCCTGCTGCACAAGAATCTGAGTTGTTTACCTTGAACTTTAAATCCCTGGGCTCCCTGAAGGTCCTGCTTTTACTTTCCAGAGTTATTGTCTGACATAATCAAGACTCTCACCTGGCTCTTTAAATCAGATGGCACTTGTAGGAAGGCTTGTTGAGTGCACAACTAGTTGTTTACATTCCTCATTTCTGAAAAGTCATGGGCCACGGGCAACTTTAAGAAACGAAAGTGAAATCAGCTGATAGTGACATCAGTCAGCACAAGTGTACCAAAGTTCAGAGAGCTGTTTACTTAGGCACAACTGCGAATGCAGGCAGGACCTCAGCCCAGCACTGCATCTGTCTGCCATTCCTCTCCCCTCTGCCCTCATTTCTGGAGCCTGACATTGGAAAACAAAACAGCAAGAACCGAGAGGCTACTGGCTGGACCTGATCCCCACTCCTCCTTTCATGAATGTTCCTGTGAGCACTGCACCTTCTTCTTGTAAGTACCTCTCAGGCCAGTGCCACGGCCCAGGTGCCCGGCACCTCCTGACATGATGCTGCTTTCCTCCCAGACATTTCCCCTTGTAGACAAGCCCAGGGCAGGTAAATCAGTTGCTGGGTGTCCATGACCACTCTCCCTCTATCCTTCATGCAATCTATCTCTGTAATCTCTGCCCTCCTCCCCTCCACTCTCTCCAGCATCATCCTCGCACTCTCTGGCCTCCAAAATGATGAAAGAAACACTGGCCAAAGTGGTTAAAAATACACGGGTGAACTGTGTGTAGCAAAGTTCTCACAGTCTGAACAAACAAACGTCGGTGGCTTTGGGAACAGTGTTTATCAGAAATAGGCAGCCAGAGAGAAGCAGGTTCCTGACAGCAGCAACTATTATCAAAGGTGGTTATGAAAACTCGGTGAGAGCTTCCGACACTCACAGAGATTAAGATTGGCAGGAAGATCTGTGGTCTTGACTCAAGAATACAATAGGATCTGAAAGACGTGTAGAGCCTGTGCTATCAGACTAGATTGTTTCTCATGCCCTGGTAGAAATTCCTGGTTAGATTTCAGTTCTTTGGTACAGCGCTTTAAAAGATTTTTTTTTTTTAACATGGGCTGTTTCACTAATAATTTCATTATGTGTCTTTACCTGTACAGAGTTTGCTGTGAAAGGGGGAAAATGTCTATTTCTTTCTTTTCATCTTCCCTCATGACAATTACTGTTTGTTTTCAGTATCCTCTTCTTAAACTCATTGCCCCCAAGTTCTCATTTCTGAGATTCAGTTCATACGATATTCTTCTTTCAATTTTATACATTTTTCCTTTCGCATCCTATTTCCTGCTTTATCTAATTACCAAGGTTCTAACTGTTTGTTTTATAAACTTTATGTTTTTTATAAAAATAGTATATAAATCTGGGAAAAGTTTTAATTTTAAAAAGAAGAAAGGAACAATCACCCTATAAAGGCACCACTCAGAAATACCACAGATAACACTATTTTTAAAATAATTTTTAGTCTCTTTTTCCTATGCAAATTTGTATAGATGCACTCTTCGTCCATAGTGACTTTATACCTGCTTTTCCTAAAAGTGGTTCACCCCCTGGTACGTCATCATTTACTTCTTAAACTGAGAACTCAAGTTGCTTTCTACTTTCGCCAAAATTAATATACTGTGACTAACATTCCTATATACAATCATTAATTTGATTTCTGATTGCAGTCTTAGGATAGATTCATAAAAGTGAGATTACCAGGACAAAAAAAAAGATCTGACTATTTTGGGGCTGTTCAATGCATATGACCCAGTCACACCTTAGAAAATTTGCCCAATTTTTTCCGTTCACCTACTCTGTATGAGAAACCCAGTTTTTCCACTCGCAGTCTCATCAAGTGTTTTCATCTGCAGAGTTGAGAGGGAAACACATTTATTATGTAACCTGACATATTTTGATTGCATTAGAAGTATAGACATTGTTTGTACATGGCTAGTTAACTACTTTGCATTATTTCGTGAATTGCTTCTTCATATCTGCTTATGCATTTTAAATGAAGTTAAAGTTTTAGCTATATGCATGAAATTTTGTACACCAGTGTATTATTTCATATAGGTTGTACATATTTTTCACACTCATTGACTTGCCATTTTGCTTGTGTTTTGTGTGTGTATATACAAATCTATATTTTTAAACAGTTAAGTGTACAATGTTTTCTTTGTATTTTTATTTGCTTTTAAATTGAGAATGTTCTTTTTCACTTGTAAATCAAGTATTTACTTTTCCTGTACTTCTTGTCTATTTGTTCTGAAAGCGATATACAATTATTTTGTTATGTGGAGGGAGAGGAGACCAAAAATAATTTGTTTGTGTTTATTGTTGCTTTGTTTTATCTCCATTTTCAGTTAGCTAAACAACTGCTTCAGCATTAGCTAATGAGAAACGTTTTCAGGTGTTTCAAACCAAATGCCCCTCTGAAAACATCTTCCCTGACCCTCTACTCTAGAATCATAACCAGTGATTTTTCTCCTTTACCTCACCATTTACTTCCTTTCCAAAGCTTTCCCAAGATTGCAATCATAGTTTTAAAAATATATTTGATGTCTGTTTCCCAAAAGTACAAGCTCAGGGAGGTAGACATCTGGTCTGCCCTGGGTGTCTCTGATTGCCCGGAGCTTTGGCTCAAAGACTCACCAGAAATGGATTACCAGCAGGGTCACAAGATGAAACCCTAGCCTCTGCAGTGGATGGGGTGGCAAATGTCCCCAGAACCACAGGAAAAGGCTAGAGCAGGAGAAGCTGCACTCGTTTTTAGCACTGTTGATCCACAACGGCTCTGCATCATCTGAATCTCAGCCTCTCGTAACCTGGGCCATACAGATCTGCCAATAAAAACAGAAAGAGCAGTGTCCCACGATGCACAGTTAATTTCTCCTAGTTAGAGATTTTCCTTTTTCCTCTCTTGCAATTTTTTGTAACTTTTGCTCCCAGCTGGGTTATCTGCTAGGGAAAGTTAACAATCAACAAAACAATTGAACAAATAGAAAGTTAATACATAATAGAGCCACTTAAACAGCTACTTCAAGATGTGTTGTACGTGCCAGGGCCTCCATTCACACTTCGGGCTTTCTATTACAATATGACAATGTAGACCCATGTCTGCCAATAAGGTTGTTTTTATTTACAATGAAGAATCAAGTAAATTTTAACATCTCAGTGTTCCAAAAAAAAAAAAAAGAGGAAGAAGAAGAAGCTTAATAGTAAGGATAGCCACCCACAGGGCACGTTGTGAGATCCAGGGAGGTGTCCCTCATTAAACACACCCAAGAAACACTGCTCTCGCCTTGGTTTGAAAAACTAGAACCTGGACTCGCTTTTCTGCCAAGGGAAATATGACACATTTCCTTTTCTTCTTCCCTTTTTATTTTTGTGAGAACCGCACCCGAACCATGAGCACACTCATCTTACATGTGCTGAGCCAGGACTGGACCTTACCAGGGCTGAGGCTGCATCTGCTGCGTAAATACCCTCTGTGCTTGCTCGGCCCTGTCAAGGCCTATTGCTCCGAATTCACCCGGCTATCATTTCCTTCCCTCCTCCTCTCCCTCCATCATGCCAGGCCCGCTCCCAACCATTCTTGGTTCCCTTTTCTCCCCAAAGCCATCTCTTCCTCATCGTGATCACAGCAAAAACGTGACACCTAGCATGTTCCTGGCACTGATGCACTTTTGAAACCATTAACTCACTTCAGTCTCACAACAGCCCCTTGTAGGATATGACACGCAGTGCATCCAGAGGGACATGGGAGGCACATGACTAGGACAGGACAGTGACATGAAGTCAGTGACTGTGGTCATCACCACTGTGTATTGCTGCCTTTTTCAATGTGCCAGCCACATCCTAAACCCATCACCTGTAAATTCAGCTAAGGACAGCTGCTCATCTCCCTAGGATTTCTTAGAATTTCCTCCTATGATTGTGTGGCCCTGGGTTTAACATCTCCAAGCTTCGGCTTCCTCTATAATAAGAACTTAAGCAATATTTACTGCATAATGTTGTAAGTGCTGTACATGAATTACCTCATGTAACGTCCATAACATCATAAAGAAGTTCTACAGTTACACCTATTTTATAGATTTAGAGAACTGGGCAGAAAGATATAAATTAACTGGGATCGTACAGCTGGTAAACAGAAGAGCCAGGATTTGAATTCAGAAGACAAAAATTCAAAACCCAGGTTCTGCACCATTACTCCACATTGCATCCACTATGTCAAAAGAAAACAAGAATGTCACCCATGCTTGGCTGTTATAAAGATTAAATGGGATGAGGCCTCAACCGGCAAGTGCCCAGCTGGAGGCAGGTGTTGGTGCCTAGAGTGACTATGACTATGTGGCCCGACAGGCTCCACTATCCATTGACCATGTGAATGTGGGCAACTGCTGATCCTCATGAAGCCTGTTTTGTCCTCAGAACAATGGAGAAAAAAAAAAGTAGCAAACCTATGTCATTGGGTACGTAGGCGAAATTAGTAAGAGACTTTGTGTTAAGTGCTCATCCTGGGACCTGGCATGTAGAATAGGCTCACAAATTGTAGAGATCTGTTTTTGGTTATTTATCATTATATTAACATAATTATATTCCTTCTCAGACCCCTTGTATAGGCTAAAGAGGCTTTTCAAAGCAGATCTCCTCTCTGTTTTCCTCTGTTTTTTGTAAATTGTTTATAAAAATAAATGCCAGGAGCCAAAGTGGTAACTGATAAGAATCTAGCAACTTTCCTGTCTTGTCTTTTCACTGTCTGACCTTTCCTGCAACAGAATTCAAACATGAAGGTTTTGAGGCAGTCCTCACATCCATGGCAGCAATTGTTTGGGGCGGAGCTGGTCCCTAAGCTGGACCTCTGTGGTCCCTGTATCTAGTGTCTGTCCTCTCAAGTGGTCCCAGAATTCAATACTTGAAGCCACAGGCTTGGATGATATACCGAAGGAAAAGAGAAGAATCTTGTAGAAACCTTAGTTAGAAACTGGGAAGAAGAAAGGAAGGAAAGAAAGAAAAGAAAGAAAAAAGAACAAACGACCTGGAAGGCAAAGGAATAATGAAGCAGGCCAAGAAAATAACCAGAGGAAGGAGCCCATGAGAGACTACAAGTGCCATAGCTGGCATCGCTTAGTTATTTATGTCTTCAGAACATATTTTTTGAGTGCCTCCTAGTGCCTGGTATGGTTCTGGATGTTGGGGATGGAACAGTAAAAGATTTTTAGACAGAAGATGGATAGATACATACATACATACATACATACATAGATACATACATAGACAGATAGATAGATAGATCGTAACGATGAAACTTCTTGCTCTCACTGAGTTCCCATTCTCCTGGGAGCCTGGGGAAGGAAGTGGAATATTTAGAACGCTGGATAGTGTTAAGGACCATAGAGGAAGGAGGGACTAAGTGTGTGGGCACTAAGCATTGTGGGGAAGGTGTTGCTGCTTTTAAATGCTAACCAAAAAAGGGCCTGCTGTAAGAGGAACACTGGACCTGACGGAGGTGAGAGAAGGAGCTACATGTCTAACAGAAAGCTGTGTGCCCAGGGTTTTAGCTAATAGATTTGGGCATACAAGGGAAGAAGGACCAACAGTGCCTGTAAGATGGAGACCAGAGCCTTCCTCTATGGCAAGGAGCACCAGATGCTACGGGTGGCTTGCAAATTTCATTCTGATTTTTCAAGTCCAAAGAGCTAGTGGTTCTTCTGCTAGCCTAAGTATTCTGAATAAGGAAGCACCAAAAGGAAGAAGTATCTGCCTGCTCATTTAGCCACACTCTGGGTTCCTTACAGGAAGGTGCGGTTCACAGTCACGGCCAGACAGGGCTGTGCAGAAGCTGCTCTGCTCATCCCACTCTTCTGTGCCCCTCTGCCTGGGACCCGAGCGCTCAGGCTACAGAGGGTCTGTGACCCAGCTCCACAGACAGAGGGATTTTTAACACCGCAGCCTGCCAGGGTCCTAACTGTCCCTCGGTCACACCCTCATGAAAATCTCATTCTCCTAATATAAACCTAACAAGAACACACCTTAGGATTAAATGACACAGTGTGTCCCCTTTGGCCATCATCTCACTGTCTTTTATTAGAATGATCATTTTAAAGATTCTCAAATAATCAAACAAAAAGCTGCCTCCAATTACTCTCCTGACACTATTTCTTTTTCTATTTCTCTAACTGGGAATTTGCATCCTCTTCAAACAGAAATCCTCTTCCTCCTAAGGTCACACTCACTCCGTAGCTGTCATGTGACAACAATCAAACCCACACACTGACCCGGAGGCTCTCTGTGTCATGGTCCAAGGGCCCTACTGCAGTAAATTATACTTTGCTATGACAACTATCGTAGCAAGAAGTTAATGGCTTTTCTTACAGAGGGCTCAAACAGACTGATAAAAACTAAAACTCAAGATGATTTTTTATAGCACAAGAACTGACAGCATTTCACAAGAGAAAAAAAATACAGACATTCATCGAACGCTTGAAAATGTTAAACTACTTTGACAGGAAATAATAACAATGATTCATCATTTGTCACTAAGACAAAAGACTCAGGAAGTTGCAATATTTCATTCTTTGCATGTGCTCAGCCCAGTTTTGCACGCCTGTAGTCCCAGCTAGCTAGAAGGCAGAGACAGGAGAGTCACTTGAGCCCAGGAGTTTAAGGCTAGCCTGCGGCAACACAGCAAGATCCTGTGTCTAAAAGAAAACCTGGAAAACAAATAGAAGACAAAAGAGAAGCGCAGGGGTAGAGGGGACCATTCCCTTCAACTTCTAGCTGAAGGACAAACTGATTCCCAAGCATTCACTATGGCATTGTTTATAATATTATGAAATAATGTTGTATAAAACATAAGTTGTAAGTCCTATAATACAGCTAGGCAAAGCCCTTAAAGGTACTATTTAGGAAACATTTCTAGTGACACAGAGAAATTTTTATGCTACAATGACACAAAGCAGAATGCAAGTGTATTTATGTAAAACATTACAGGAGATGTGCTGAAAGAGTGCTTGGTTATTACTATGACCAAAAGTCATAGACACTTTTTAGTTTTTTCTTCAGTTTCACATCTTTTTCTCGTTTTCTGCAAATCAGCACGTATTACTCTATTATAAACAGGAAAACATTCATCTAAAACTAGCCATGATGACTCAGCGGTCTCCCCTTTTGCCCTCTGAAGGAAGCACGGGCTTATCATTAAAGGGAATTAAAAAGCTTATTGTGGAGAGAATGATTCCAGGATTTTAAAAAAATGAAAAAATGAGGCAGGCTCTCAGGGCAGTGAATCACAGAGTCTCCAATGAACTATCAGATACTGTTCCTGAAAAATGTTTAGGAAAACCAGCAAGGACTCATCTCTGTCCTCTCCATACCTGACTCCCTGAGGTCTATTTCCAGTAAGAAGTACACAGACACCATCCGGGCACTGTGTGGGAACATACCAGACATGAACCCAGCCCACCCCCCACCCCCGCCCAGAAGTTCTGCTGCCCTGAAATGATGCCGTAACACCAAATAACTCAAGGCTACATTCCAAAAAATGTTCCTACTGTGTACCAGACATCCTTCTCAGGATAAAACGTACAGCAAGGTGGATGAAGACTGCTCCTCAGAGATCTGACATTCTACCGGAGCCTTTATTCCTGCCACGACTGAACCCTTATGGGCTGAAATAGTCAAGGAATACTCCAGAAGCTAGGGAAACTTTAGAGGCAAAAGTAGGAGAGGACATCACAGTTGCTGGGCGTGGGCTGGGAAGAAGGGACGCAGCCTCAGCAGATGGTGAACCACACAGCACAAGAGCAGAGGTCAAAAGGGAGCTGGGCCTCAGCAGAGGATCTCAAGTTCAAGGCCCAAGTTGCACCAGATGGTAGGGCGCCTCGAGCACCAGGCATGGGAGATGGGACTGAACTTTGTGTGCAGATGATAAAAGTAACATGGAGAAAAGGGAAACCAAGGCCTGCCACCATCGCCACCCCACCCGGGTCTGGTCTTACACTTCTTCGCCCCAGTTTTACTTTGCATCTCCCTCCATTCAAAAGGTCAGCTGAGAGAAAATGAGGAAGTCAAAAACAAAGGCTCCCCAGTGTTTGGCAGGGAGCTATACAGGGCAAGAGACAGCTGATAAAATCTCTCCTCTGAGGAGCCATGTTAATTGTTTTAATTTGAGCTCTGTCCTCAAGTCAAAAATAATTGTAATCATGATTACTTCAAACCCAGGATTCAAACAGGAAAAATAAGAGGGGTCATTTAAACAAACACCCCAAATTCTCATCCTGGGTTCGTTCCAGGGCGGTGCCCTGTAGCTGTGGCCTGTAGCTGTGTAGGTAAAGTCCTGTAGCAGTGGCCCCCAACCTTTTTGACACCGGGGACCTGTTTAGTTGAAGACCATCCTCCCAAGGATGGGGGACTGGAGTTGGGGGTTACTTATTATGCAGCAAGTTGTTGGAGGGTGGCTTTTAAATGGCCAGCAGCAGCAGGAGAGGAGCAGGGAGTGAAGCTCCACCTCCTGTCGATCAGCAGTGGCATTAGAACCTGATAGGACGAACTGACAGGAGGCAGAGCTTTGCTTGTAGTTCACCTCCTGCTACTGTTCACCTGTCCCAACAGCTGGGTCCTTCCAAGGCAACAAGCCAGAACCAGTCTAGGAACCAGAGACTGGGGACTCCTGTCTACCCCAGCAATCCATATCCTAGAGTACCCAGAATGCCCATTAAAAGCCCAACTGTAGGCTTCTACAAAATTTGGGCCAGTCAGGGCTACATAGTGAGCTCAGGAAAAGCCTGAACTACAAAGGAAGATTCTGTCTCCAAAAAAGAAACTTCATTAAATATGCAAAATCATACAAAATATGTTGGGAATTTTTCCTTAGTCTGAGGAACCATGTTAATTATTTATGATAGTTAAAACTTTTGTCATCCCAGTGTGACAACTACGTACTAAAGCCACCTTTCGTAGTCTTCTCTAATCCCTCTGTAGCACCCATTGCTTCAAGAATTCCAACTATGACCTGAACTGCTGGCACACATCTGTAATGTTAGCACTCTGGCAGGCTGAGGCAGGAAGATTCCAAGTTTGAGTCTGGGTAGTTTAGTGACTCTGCACCATCCTGTCTCAAAAAAAGGACGGGGAATACAGCTGAGTGCAAAGCCCTGGGTTCAGTCTCAGGTGCCACAACAAAATCCCCCAAAATATAGCTACGCTTAAACAAGAGGTCTTCTACCTCTCAGGCCTCCAGAGCTTTTGGACAGTAAGTAACACAGAGCGGCAGCCATTAAGCCTTTTCATGGAGCTGGTCCTTCATGCTTCCAAGGATCCCCACTGAACATCTCTGGAAGGAAGCCATGGGGTGGGGGGCAGGCGGGCTGTTAGGTGCTGCCAGGTGCCAGGTGAGGCAACAGGCTGTCCTAACAAGCACCTACTCAGTAAGAGCCAATGCCCAGGTCTCTGCGAAAGATTACCAGTAAGTCTCTATTGTCATTTCTGACACAGATTTAGGTCTGTGAAGTGTTGAAATGGCCTCTCCCTGTCTCTGTCTCTGTCTCTGTCTCTGTCTCTGTCTCTGTCTCTCTGTCTCTCTCTCTGTCTCTCTCTCTCTCTCTCTCTCTTTCTCTCTGGACCACTTGGTTCCTTTCTTCTGTTTTGCAAAACAAATATGCTACATGCAATCACACAGACCCTTTAGAGCTGTGGGAAAGCGGAGGCTGCTCATGGAGGGGCCTGAGCAGCTGACTCGCAGGGTCTCAAAGTCCCTCCACAGAGCTATCAAAGCCACCCCTCCGTTCACTACTGGATGCCCCTTCGCACTCCTGGCCAAGGCTCCCAGAATGCCACTGATAGCTCTGCCAATGCCTGTGTCTCACAAGGCTTGTAGCCCTCTGTTCCTAGTCACTGTCATTCCCAATGTCGATGGATGTTTTATTCCACATTAAAAAATGTGCATAAAGGCATGGTGTGCAGATTACTGTGTTGTTGTTGGTACACTGAGGGTGGAGCCCAGGGCCTCTGCACTGAGCTATATCTTCAGCTCATGTTTTAAATTTTGATTTTGAGACAGGATCTTGCCAAGATGCTAACTTGCTTGGGCTAGGCTCAAAGCTGTGATCCTCCCACCTCTGCCTTTTAGATTACTGTTTTAGAAACCAACTTGGGGGGGAGGGGGTGGAAAACCCTTCTGAGTGAAAAACAAAAAGTAATGAAAATGTTTTTTAAATAATAATCCAAATGGGCACTCTTGTATGTACATAAAGGGACCGCAACTAGTACATTTTATATACATGAGCTTGGCAATGTGCAGGTGAGGGCACTAACACACGTCCACCCTCGACCCACGGCTACACCTTTAGATATCTAACCCAAGGGAAAACCACATTCCAAGTGAGACTCAGGCATCGTCACTGCCACAGCGGTGGAAAATGGAAACACTCACCCACTCAGAGTGTCATAGGTACACCAGGACTCAAACTGCCATGTAGCCGTTAACTGTGTTTTTAAAGAATATTTAACAGCTTAAAAAAATACGATATTCAGTGAAAGTGCCATTATGCTCAATAGTATGGTTATTTAAAATACACTGGTACACAGGAAAAACGTTAACAGTGGTTAAAAAAAAAAAGGATCTTTTTTTTATGTGCTGATGGCTGAGCCCAGGGCCTCGCACGTGTAGGCAAGAGCTACGCCACTGAGCCCTGAGCTACAGCGCCAATCATTTTTATTCTGAGACAGGGTCTCACCAAGTTATCTAGGCTGGCCTTGCCCTAAATATCCTCCTCCTTCAGCACCCTGAGCAGCTAGAATTATGGGCACGTGTCACTATACCTAACCTAAAAATATCTTCTAAATTTCTCTGAATATATATTGCTACTCTTACCAGAAAAAAAAAAAATTAGGCGTTTAAAGTGATGAGTGAGCTGAAGAATAGCTGAAGAATAGCTTAGTGTTTAAAGCACTTCCATGGCAAGTCAATGAGATCAACTCCCCAGCACCACACAAAGCTTAGTGTGGTGGTGCACACCTGTAATCCCAGCTCTCGGGAAGCTGAGGCAGGAGGACTTCCAAGGCTAAGGCTAGCCTGGGCTAACTAGCGAATTCAGGACCATCCTGGGCTACAGAGCAAGACCCTGTCGCAAAACAATAAGAAAGTGATGAGTGCTATTATCTGACTTCATCACAGGTAACATCTTGCCTGACCCAGAATGAGCTCATAAAGGCAGGTGACGTAACAGAACAGGCCTGGCAGTAGTGCTGGGCCAAGCTCACATTCCAATGAGCTTTGCAAACACACTAGTTGCCACCCAAGACAGGTTAGATCTGACAGCTGTGCAGCCTGCGGAGTACCTTTCCCAGCTCTCTGAGTGACTGTAATGGCAGCCAGGACGAGGTCTGCAGCCCCTTCCTCCCCCCGCAGACAGACCTGACACCTGCAAGCCTGCTGGAGTCAGACAGCAGCATCTCTGGCTCAGGGCCCTTCACTCAGGACGTCTCAGGCCTGTGTAGCTGCCTGGGGTAAATCTTCTACCTGACTGCAAACCAGAGGGGCAACGGAGGACCCATAAGTAGGACTTAACACCAGGTGACCTGGGGTGGGCTGGGGTGGGGCAAGTCTGTCACGGGAGGACACTAGGAGCAGGCAGGAGAGGGAGAGCTGCCCATTCACTGGTGTGCCTTCTCCACAGGTCCCCCTGCAAAGGGCCGAAGAAATGGCAATCTCCAGGCCACAGCAGAGTAAACACTGGCCCTTCATGGGCATCATGATCCTCACGGCTGTGGTCATCCCCCTGCTGTACTACGCGCTCCTCTGGAAGGCTGGCAACCTCATTGAGCTACCCAACCTAAGAATTGGCTTCTACAACTTCTGTCTGTGGAATGAAGACATTGACTCCCTCCAGTGTCATCAATTCCCTGAGCTGGAAGCCCTGGGGATATCTCAGGCTGGCCTGGCCCTGGCCCGGCTTGGTGTATATGGGTCCCTGGTCCTCACCCTCTTTGTCCCCCTGCCTCTCCTCCTTGCCCACTGCAATGGTGACGAGGGAGAATGGCAGCTGGCAGTGGGCTTCCTGGCGGTGTCCTCTGTGCTTCTGGCCAGTGGCTTGGGCCTGTTCCTCTCTAATATGTGGAAATGGCTCAGGCTCTCTCTCCTGGGGCCTGGCTTTCTGGCTCTAGTCCTGGCCCAGGCCTTACTCATCCTCTTGCTGATGGCCACGGTTATGTTCCATCCGAGGACCAAAAAGGACAAGCTCAAGCTCGAGAGCTGCCAAACCTATCTGAAGGTCTAAGTGATGGCAAGGATTAGTTCCAACTATGCTTACAGAAGGTGACAGAGAACCCACAGGCTGGCCCATCTGGTCAGCCATCTTGTTTCATAGCTAACACTGATCTCAAGCTCTGGGAGACAGAAACTTCTGTGGAGCAGGTGGGGCACACCATGTGAAGGAGACCAGAGCAGTTAAGAGTGACAAGCACCTGCAGCTTCTTAGTGTAGGATTGTTTGTCCTTGGGAACTTCTGAGGACACCTAACCATGCAGCTCACTGTCACATAAATTCTTGCTTCAATTAACCCATCAGGGCAAATCTTACTCAAGCCTCTGGAAGGAAGAGAGAGGATTCCTGCCATGGGGCCTGTTTTCCACGCTGATGTGCCAAACTTTCAAACTGGAGGCTAAGGCCTCATGGAAAGACATGGACCATTACGAGAGCATATTAGTGCCTTTAGGGCCCTGGTTGGCAAACTTCCAGTCCTCCCTTGGCAGCCAAGTGACCACAATGTGCCCCTTCCAGGGGTTCCACTTCCAAAGGTCCAGGAGTAACCTCCAAGGGATCCCACCAAGAAACACACGGGGCATGAAGAAAAGCCTTAGCGGCTTCTTAGGGTCCCTTGACAAGGCTCCAGGACCTGACAGAGAGCACGGATGTCAGCAGGAAATCATTTCTATCACGTGACCCAGGAGTTCAGGGCAGGACGCACCAAATCCCTGGCAGAAGGGAACCAGACTGAACTGTCCCACATATGTACAAAGGCTACATCCCTTTACATCTGCCCCTGGGTCTGGGAAGGACAGAAACACAACTACAGCGGGGCAGTCTATACATTGTTTGCACATGTGTATTAGAAACCTGTATGGCAACGATTTACTCACTCTATGCCTGTCACAGGCACAATGAATACAGATGGCAGAAACATGGATTCTGGCATGATCTTTTGTCCCTAGTGTCCCCTCTGAGCTCCTGTCTCACTGCTGCTTTACAGCTACCCCAAGGCCAAAGCAGAGACCAAGGGAGGAGGAAAGATGGCAGCTTGGGGGGAAAAGTCTGTCCAGCTTACCGGTCTTCTCAGCCTCACACCAGGCAGAGAACAGCAGGTTCTGGCTCTCCTGCAAGGCTGGCTGAAGGCAGGAGAGCCTACTGACAGACCACTTCAGGGCAGAAACCATTCAACACAGGCTTCCTCTGGAGGGCGCGGCGGTGCTGACTCAACTCTGGGAATCCCAGCGCACTTCACAGCCACACTGGTCCTTGAAAGGTACTAAGTTATCTCTCTGGTGCCAGTAAGCTGAATGGTGTGACCTCACTTCTTGGGACCTAATCACACAACAGATGGTTGGGATTCTAGGCCTCTGAGCCATGAAAGGAAAATGACTTTGAGTCCTCACTTCCACCTGCACGCTCGCAGCCCCTAAGGCCCAGAGCCTCCTGAGGCTTCCAATCTAGGATGACTCAGATGCTGGGGCTTGGTGGTTGGAGCCCTTGCCTAGCAGGTACAAGGCCCTGGGTTTGATGCCCTAGCAACATATAAGAACAAATCAGGTATGGTGGTCCACACTGGTAATCCCAGCACTGGGGAGGCTGCAGCAGGAGGACTGCCATGCATCTGAGGTGAGCCTGCGCTACTGAGCAAGACCCTGTCTCAAAAAAAAGAATCCAACAGGCCCAGGAAGACATGAGCTGGGAGCACAGACAGCCCATCCATACTGGGGGGGGGGGGGGGGGGGGGGGGGGGGGGGGGGGGGGGGGGGGGGGGGCAGCTGTTCTTCAGTCCAGAGGACAGCTCTATGTGAGGGAGATATTTAGCTAAAAAATATCTCCCTCACATATTTTAACACGTCTTCCTCCTCCTTGTCCTCGGAGCTTCTGCTGCAGACAGAGCTGGAAGCTCCCGGTCCCTGGGAAGCGCTGAGGCCTGGGGCAGGCGTGGCTTTCCCACTGCCCTCGTCTTCGCTGCTGCTCCCTGGAGAGCTTGTGTGAGGAGACACAGAGCAGGCTGGGGAGGGCTCCGGCTTATCAGTGCCCTCCAGAGACGGCTGTTCCCAGGGCTTTTCCTGTTTGTGGCCCTGTGAAGGAGCAGAAATGGCATGCCATTTCCCACGTGTCCTGGTCTGTCAGGGATGCAGGACACAAACAGAAGTGAGTGCAACACTGGCGCGTGAGGAGACCAGGCACTGCTCCCAGCTTGGGGACACCCACACTTCACCCCAATTCTCCCCACACCACCTCCTCAGGCTCTTGAAGAAGTCAGAATGGAAGGAGCCCATGGTACAAAAACTGCAGGCTCAAGCTCCCACACCAAACTAAGAAACACCTCACAGTTCCAATTTCTTGGGGATAACAGTATCTGAAAACACTACATCATGGGATTACTGTGAGGATTAATGAAGTAGTACACTATATAAAAGCATCTGGCAAACTGTAAAATATTTTATAACTCTGAGACAGTACCTTTAACTCAGGAAACTCGTGCAGCATTCTGCTAAGGAGAAGTATAGTAGTTAAGAATGCATCTCACCCAACTAAGACCCTACCCAGGAACAGGAACAGGTAAACACCTTGTGTCTCCCTCCACCTACATCCTGGTACACAGTCACTCCAAATAGAGGATGTGCTGCCCCTCACACCTACACCACGCTTAGGGATCTAGCCCCAAACCTTAGCCCACAGGGCACACCACTCCCATGGTGAGAGGCCAAGGGCGGCACAGCTGAGAGAAGAGTGAGGCAAGGCACAAGCAGGCAGGTGGACCAACACGGGGAGGATCCAGGGGAAGCCTGGCACAACTCTCTTACAGTATCCATGCCTCTAGGCTGGTTTCTGCCCATAAGGTCTCCAGTAATGAGTTAAGAAGACCTGTAATCCCAGCACTCTGGGAGCCTGAGGCAGGAGGACCACAAGTTCAAGCCCAGTCTGGGCAACTTAGTGACTTAGTAAGACCCTCAAAATCAAAACTAAAAATGGACTTAGGATGTATCTCAGTGCAAAGGCCCTGAGTTGGACCACCAGTACCCCACCTCCAAAAAAACAAGAGACACAGCTGTCTTTACCTCAATCAGGATCCCCAGGGCCACATCCACCATCTCAGCCTCATTCATGCAGTACACAGTCTTCACTGAGGAAAGTCTGAAATAAAGCAAACGGGGACAGGAGGTCTCATAAGGAGAAAGAAGCTGAGAGCAAGAGTCACATCCCCCAGCCTTCCCACATGACTTTCTCATTCTTGTAGCCCAGTGACAAGCACAGGGCTTCCCACCCTCCTCCACAGCCCCCACACAAATCTGGGACCAGGGAATAACAGTAGGTCCCGAGAATCACACCAGAAAATACCTTCAGTGGACAGGAGCAGTACAGGCCATCAGGCCAAGACCTGACCCAAACACATCTGAACCCCTAAGCACATTTAGACAAAGACTGTGACAAGCACAAAGGGCCAGGTGGTCAGTAAGGAAGAACCTCAGAGGGCACAGCTGAGGGCGTGACACCCACCTAAGAGAGTGGCAGGGATGTCCCTTCCTACTTCTTGCTGGCATTCTGAAGACCCTCCTACCACCATTCAAATAACAGGCCCCTACAGCTTGATTTCTTACCTCTCTTCTGTCTGTACCCAAAGCTATGTCCCCAGAAAGAGCAGGCACCATTCAGGAGATCCAGTGACTGGTCCCCTAATCTCCCCATTTAATGCTACTATTGTGGATACAGCACCTGAGAGCCTGATAACACGCAGAACCTACTTTCTGTGCACGGATGATCGAGGACCCAAAAGTAGAAACTTCACCAGCAGAGGCAAATGGGGTTGCTGTTTGCAAGGAAGCAGCTTCCCTTGTCTCCTAAGGCCTCAAAAGACTGGAGGGGAATACCACCCACCTGTGCCCTGCCAGACAAGGAAGTCCCACTGGCCCCTGGAAGGCCCCTTATCTCTTGATCCTGCCCCCAAAAATGACTTGACCAGAGGCTGTCTCACCTTGCTGCTGTGGCTAGCACCTCCATTTTCCTCTTCTTGGAAGTCCTCACTGGCACCACTCTCCTCTCATCCACCTGGGCAGTCATCCATGACGGAAGGACCCTCTTTTTGTTCTCAGATTTTACGGTTTCCATCTCTGTAGTTTCCCACAAAGCCAACTCAGGACCCAGTTTAATGATTCTCTTCTCTGATTAAGGACAACAAATCCCACTTCCACATTACACCAGGAATTGGAGGCTTAGTGATCCCAAGTGGGAGCTGGTCATTGGTGCCTACAAAGAAGAGAGCTCAGTGAATTCTAATAACTGGAACACTCCTCGTCATCAGCCATAACTACCGGTAAGTGTGGTACGGGCTAGAGGTGACCTACAGGATGAGCAGGAGCTAGGAGACTGAGATGGAACATCACAGCATGTCAAGCAGTGGATATAGTAGCTTGCAGGCTAAGGAGATGGGGTAAGGGGGAGGTAAAGCCCTGTGACCTGCCCCAGTGCTCAGGGTACCCTACAGCCAGCCAAACCAAAAACAGTAAATGCCTTCCTCAAGCCTCTGCACTGATGGGCCTGCACTGCCAGAAAAATAAATAAATAAATAAATAAATGGATGCAAGAGGATGCAGCTTTCTAAAGCCATCTCTCCTCAGCACCCTGGCACTGATGTCCTCAGGGAGCCCAGCCAATTCAATTGCCAAAACATCATCCATGCCCCGCCCATCTGCCCAAACCCAGACTTCTCCCTTTCTCCACAATGACCGGGTTACAGAAACCCGAGGTCAATTTGAATCACAATTTAAGTTTCATTGACCAACACTCTGCCCCTTAATGTGAAGACTTTTTTTTTTTTTTTTTTTTTTTTTAAAGACAGGGTCTCACTCTGTGGTCCTGTCTGGTCCTGAATTCACTTCGGAGCCCAGGCTGGCCTTGGACTCGTGGCAATCCTGTCTCAGCCTCCCGAGTTCTGGGGTTACAGGTGTGCGCCACCACGCCCAGCTTATGTGGTGCTGGGGAATCAAACTAGGGTACTTAGCGCTTGCTCGGCAAGCGCTTTAACTGCTGAGCCATTCCTCCAGCCCATGAAGACACTTCTGATGGGTCAAATTTTGAATCCCTCCCTCAAGGCTGATGGAACTTGGTTTCCCATTTCCCTCTCTGTGGTTGGTTTCTCTTCAGTCCTGAGGTTGGTTCCTACCCTAGGGAAAGTACTATGACTCAAAGGGTCTAAGTCTCTATCTTCCATTTAGGAATCAACCTAAATGCTTCTGCATAAGATCATCTTCCTCAGACAAAGGACTGCCTGCAAAAAAGGATAGCCAGCAAAAGAATGGGATACCATTTCTGAATCAAAGGAAAGTTTAGCAGGCTACCATTCTAATCTGTCCAGAGGATAGACCTTTGCCAATATACGTCATTTGATCTCTGTGGAAAAACCGAACATTGGTAATACTGACTCCAACTATCAGTGCTGTCTTCTATGAATACAGAAATTTATTACACCAAAGGTGCACGGCATTCAGTCCATTTGTACAAAGTTGGCGCTGAGACTCAGCTAAATTTGCACAACACCAAAAAAAAAAAAAAAAAAAAAAAAAAAAGTTGGAAATCAACCCTGGGGTGGCAGGCAGGCCTGCAATGCCAGCACTCTGGAAGGCTGAGGCAAGAGAACGTGAATTTGGGCCTGCCTGGGCAACTGGGCAACTCAGCAAAGTCCTGTCTCAAAAAACTAAAAGGGGTGGGGATGTAACTCAGGGAGAATGCTGTGTGCGGCCTCGTGCCAAGCACCCATTTGCGGCCGAGGAGGGCAGTCAGGTCCTGCAGCCTGCAAGCTCCGCCCCCGGCCGCCCGTCCCGGCATCCGCCGACCAGGAAGCAGCTCCGCGGCCCGGGCGGTCCCCGGCGGGCCTGGGGAACGCTAGGAACCACCGTCCGGAGTCCCTCGCCCCCTGCGCGGAACGGAGGCCGCCGGAAAGGCGCTGCCAGCAAGCCCGCTCCACAGCCGCAGCTCGCACGCGGACACCCGGGCTCACCGCTACGCACCCCGGAGGACGGCGCGGGGCCCCGCTGCACGGGCGCCGCCAATGGCGCGGCGCCGCTCTCCCGCCGGCCCACCCTCTGCCGCTGCGCGCAGCGGCCCGCGAAGGGGACCGAGAGGACGCCGCGGAGTGGCAACACGGACGACACGGCAACCACGCAGCACGCGCCTCCGCCGGCCGCCCCGCCCCTTCCGGCCCGTCTTCTGGCTCGCCCCCCGCCCCTTCCGGCCCGTCCTCGGGCTCGCGCGGCCCCGTGCGCCCCCTGCAGGCAGCGCCGAGGCCGCGCTCCTCGCTGTTCGCGGAAAGCGACAGTGACCCTTCTGGGCCCCTAGATGGACATCAGGAGAACATGAAGGTGCTTGTATCTCTGTCATGTGATGCTGGCTCAAAAGGAAGATATATTCAGGTTTTTTTGAGGACTCTCCACACTGATTTCCATCATTTTTGTACCAGTTTAGTCCCACCAACAATGGAGAAGGGTCCCTTTTTGGCCACAACTTCCCCAGCATCTACTGTTTTTTGAGTTCTTCATAATAACCACTCTCACTGGGGTAAGATAGAAGCTTAGTGTTGTGTTTATTTGCATTTCTTTAGTTTTTCAGTATTTGTCAGTCATTTGCATATCTTCTGAGAGATGTCTGTTCATTTCAGTTGTCCATTATTAATTGGATCGTTTATTTTGGGAGTCTGTTTTTTCCAGTGCTTTGTATATTTTAGACCTTAATCTTCTGTCCGAAATATAAATGGAAAAATGTTTCCCAGTCCATCCATTCTGTCTTGGTTCTGCTGCTTTCTGGGCTGTGCAGCTTTTTAATTTGATATAATCCCAGTTGTTAATTCTTGGTGTTATTTCTTGTGCAGCAGGTGTTCTCACCTACATGTCTTCAAGCATTTTAACCTATTTGTCCTCCAGCAGGTTCAGTGTTTCTGTTTTGATATCTAAGTCTTTGGTCCATTTTTATTTGATTTTAGTACAAGGTGAAAAGTTTGGGTCTAGACTCATAAGCAGTTCTCCCAGCACCTTTCTCTAAGGAGGCTATATCCTTTCTCAGGTGCACATTTTTGGCCTCTTTGTCAAAGATCAGATAGATGAGGGTGCCCAAGATTGTCACTGGATCCTCAATTCTGTTCCACTGGTCCACCTGTCTGTTTTTGTACCAACACTATCTGGATTTTTTAAAAGTCATTATGGCTTTGTAATATAACTTGAAGTGTGAAATTGTGAAGCCACCTGCTTTTGTCTTGATGCTCTGTATTGCCTTAGCTTTTCATAGCAGCCCAATTCATAAGAGCTAAAGCAGGAAGTTGCCAAAATGTCCACCAACAGATGAATAGAGAAAATGTAGTGTATATACACAATGGAATACTACTCAGCCATCAATAAAAATATATGAGTCATTTTTAGGAAAAGGGATGCAGCTTGAGACCATTATGTTTAGTGAATTAGACCCAGAAGGTTAAAAACTGCATGGCATCTCTAATAAGAGAAATCCAAAATTTGGTCTTGCAATAGAGCCCAACAAGAAAGATGGTGGAAAGAAGTGGGGAGGTAGATGGATTTGCAGTAAGGGAGAGGGAAGGAAGGAGGGCAGGAGAAGGGGAAAGGAGAGGACTGAATGTGAAGTTGATGTGGTATTTAATGTGCACCAATTTCTTAAATTTAATGAAACTACTGTATTACACAAATAGATACTTATTTTTAAAAGTGAATTTGGGGAAGGGAAGCATATTCTGTATTTCTGACAGCCCTTCTGGGGATTCCCATAGAACTTCTCAGAAATGAGGTACAAGATTACTCAGGGAAAGGAACAAAAGCCTCTGTCCACCACATTTGTTATCTTAAACTAATACAGGATCATAAATCATTAAGAGTCAGTCTGGCAATCCAGGGGCTCCATCTTGCAGATGGACCCAAGGCCACCACCTCACTGCTGTTGTCAGGATGGCTTGCAGGGATGCTGAGCACAACACTTGATATGTGCAGTTAGCATCAATTAAAATCATATCTGTGGCATAAAGTGACCTAAAAGAGACAGGAAGGAAGCCCCCAGGCCAGAAGCACAACTGAAAATGTCACACCAGCAATGACAGGGGAGGCCTTCCCCGGCATCCTGAGATAAGATGGATAGTCAGATCAAATCACATCACACCAGATAGGTGCAGTTTGCTGTCCAGATGAGGAGTCAAGAGTTACCAAAATGTGATTTGCAGTGGGTCAGCGAAGACCAGAGGTGCACAGAGCTGGGAGTGCCCTTTCTCTAGAGCAGGAGCCCTCCCTTCTTCTTTTGCCTGTGTGGCCTTATACTGTTCCAAAGCACCTTCCTGGCTTTTCTTGAATGCTAATCCTCCATCGTGGAGGAAGCGGACTAGGCTGAAAGTGGAGTGGGAGTATTTCCTACCACGAACCATTAGAATATTTATATCATTATTCATGCACCATGCAAAATGATAAACTTACAAAATAGCCTGCTGTATTCAGTATAAACAGTTAATCTACCCCTAATGCGATGGCTGAAACTGCTTCTCTTTCTTGAGGCCTTGACTGAGCCACAGTAAATGATTTCCTGGACCGTACATGGCCAGTGGGCAGAATATTCTGCACTCCGGAAAGAAATCAAGGCTTACAGCAGTGAGTGGTTACAGGTCACACAACCTGGCAGCCAACGTAGGGCCAGCTTCTCCGGAAGATACTCAGCAGCCTTTTTCACCTTGGCCACCATGAAAGCATCAGTCACTCTCACTGGTGGCGAGCCAAGACACGTCTAGCAGGTCAAAAGGGAGAGAAGCATTACTTCATTTCGTGGATAAAGATACAGAAAATACTTGCTATTAGTAAAACCACACCCTGCACATTTCACCCCTTAAAACCTTTCTCCATGACCTAGCAGAAAAAGAGGCCTAAGGCAGTGCTGGGAATCAAACCCAGGACCTCATACATGCTAGGCAAGCGCTTTACCCCTAAGCTACATCCCCAGCCTTCAGGTTGTTTTTCGTTTTTCCCCCAATACAGAAAGTTTTCTACAGCACTCAAGCTGTTCTGAGATCAACCTTCAGTTGCTGGTCTTATCTTAAACCCAAGGAGAATGTACTTCAGAGATAGATACAATCAAACTGTGGGTTCAGCACCTTAGACCAGACAGACTCCTCCTGGGAGTGGAGGAAAAACAGGTCTTCAAATCTCCAACAACTAAACTTTAAGTCTTTTTTTATTATTATTAAGGTAAGATTCATATAACTTTTTAAAAAAGTTTTAGATAAGCATTCTGGACTACTGTTATAGCCCAGTGGTAAAGCATTTGCCTAGTGTACATGAGACTCTAGGTTCAATCTCCAAAACTGAATTAAGTAAACTTTTTAAAAAGAAGGAAAGAAAATCATGCCTTAAAGCAGAAAACCAGAGTGCACTAAGAGCCTTGTTGCAAGCTTGGTGTGGTGGCACACACCTGTAATCCCAGCACTGTGGGAGGCTGAGGCAAGAAATTAAGAGCCTCAGCCTGGGCAATTTAGTAATATAGCCAGACTTTGTCTCTAAATTGTTTTAAAAGGCCTGGGGCTATAGCTCAGTGTGAAAGGCCTGGGTTCAATCCCCAGTATGGGGTGGGTGTGGTTGCAAGAAGCCTCAGGCAGATAAGGAACCAGGCTGTGTGAAATTTACTTGCTCTGGAATCAACACCTGACTAGGTGGGACTTTTTTTCTTTTTCAAATTAACAGATAAAATTGCATGTGTTTGTATGAAGTAACACAACTTTGCAAGTTTGGTCAGTCTACGGTATATATACTGTACTTCCAGACATGGATCGTCATGCTTCTGAGCATCTGAATGACACTCTAGGAGCTAAGGTAGGGCCTGAGTTTTGAAAAAGGAGCAAAGGTTAGTGCCTGAGGAGTGGTATAAACATGGAGAAATGTATCTGTGAGGCCCTCAGCACAAGTCAGGCCAGGCTGAGGCTCAGCTCGCCTTCCTGGCTTCCTTCCCCACTGCCACCACCCAAAACAATGAAGGAGAAGGTTTGCTTCCATTTTTTTTTTTAATAGGTCTTGCTCTATAGTCCAGGTGATCCTGAACTAAGTATGTAGCCCTGGCTGGCCTTGAACTCACCAAGACAATCCTGTCTGAGCCTCTCCAGTGTTAGGATTTCAAGTGTGTGCCACCATGCCTGGCTAATTTTTCTATGATGGTGAGGAATTGAACCCAAGGTCTTATGCACACTAGGCAAGTGTTCTAAGTACTGAACTATGATCCTAGCCCCTGCTAGGATTCTTGAGTAGATGCTGAACAGGTGCTTTAAAGGAGAGATTAGTTAATTTTGACATGTTTTGTTTGAAAATGAGCACTGTTTCTGGTCAGGGAGGGGTGAGGCAGGAGGAACACCAGGGTTTCAAACATTCTTTGTGGATCCTTAATCCTTAAGGACATTTCAGCAAGCTCTGGGGATTGTATGGAAAGCAAAGAATGGATCAGAAGAGAAACACTGAAGTGAGGGGAGGAAAAGTTCAGCCAGGAACTCTCAATGAAACCAGAAGCCAAATGACACCCAGGTCCACTTTTTAAACGTCCTGCAGAATCACTGGGTAAGACAGGTAAGGTTGCTGGTTTTCTGCTAGGGACAGGAAAATACTAAGTATTTGTTTTCATTTGAGGGATTGAATGGTTAAAATGGGAACAATGTATTACTGTGCCCTGCTGTTTCCTTAGGCCACAAATACACGAGCCTCCTTATTTGTCTACTAGTCCTAGAAGAGAAGACTTGCTTTTCTCCAAGAGTCACCAGGAGTATCCCCACTCTATCCCTGCACCCCAGAACTGGGCTGGGGCCCATACTGGCTCTAAAATGACTGTCCTGAAAAGCTTGAGGCAGTGGCCTTCTCTGGGGTAGGTGACAAGATCATCCTGACAGCACTGGGACTCAGGCCTACCAATGCTGTGGTAGCTTCTACAGGACCCCAGCCTCAGCGGGGACAAGGAGGTAGTCACTTGTTCCTCCCAACTTGTGGAAGAATCTGTCTCTTCAAGGTCCACCCAGCCAGGGAGTTGAGGGCAGGCTTCTTCAGGCCTGGGTCTGTCGTCTAGCTCAGCTACAGTGGGTGGGCCTGCCTGCAGACCTTCAGAATCTTGGCCAGTTTGCAGACCCTGTCAACATTCACCAGCAGAGGATGCAGGTAGCAGGCATCATTCAACTTCAAGAACTTCAAGTTGCAAGAATCCAGGAAGTGAGAGATGCTGGTAAGAGTAGCCATCAGATGGAGAGGCAGCGCACAGGTCTCAGCCAGCCATTCATTGCCTTTGCCCTGAAAAGCTTCTATATCAAAAGCTACCAACTCTCAGGCTAGTCAGAGAACACTCTGACCTGACTTGAACACACACAAAACAGAATAGAGTGCTGGAGAACCACATCTTAATCCTGTAGCTTTGCCTGGAGCTGGAAAAGGTTCAGCACCCCACCCACCCAGGAAATAAAGGCTGGGTTGGAAGAGCAGGAAGCCCACAGCTGACTACCACAGTGCAAAGTAACACAAAGAGACACCAGAGACGGCAAGAGAATTCTCTTTTTAAAAAAATGACAAATAAGCAAGTATGTACAAAATACTGCCAATCTCTCCTGGGCCAACACAGCACCCATCCTACCTCTGCTACTTCCTGAGCTTTCCTCCTGCAGTCTGAAGCTGTTCTTGCACCAGCCCACCATCTTGGTCTCTTTGGAGCATATGCCATCTGCTCCTTGAAGCACCTCTTCCTGTCACAGCAGGTGACAGTGACTGAGTCCCCTGGCTCATCTTTCAATGAAGATTTGCTGCACTGGCAGGGAGCTGGAAGTAGTGTCCTGCTCGCCCAGCGTCACATCCCCATCCCCGGGACAATACTGATTCCACAGTGTCATTAGGGGCAGTTACATCACAGCTTATGGGCCAAGAGAGTGGTCAGCTTAATCTTGCCATCCATGGAGGCAGTCAGGCAAGTCCCACAGTCCATGGCAGTGCTCCAGTCCACAGTGACCACAGGGGCCCGGTGGCCACCCAGACTCAAGCAGCTCTCCAGAACCTTGTCATCAGCACCCAACTGTGAGAGAAGAGGACAGAACAAGCAGAGTTAGCAGACACTACTCACAAACACATGCACCTTTGTTTATTTTTGGTGGCTAAACAGCCTCAAGCCTGAGGGCAGCCACTCTACCTTGATATTGCAGATCCACATGCCCACCTTTCCAGAAAGTGTTTAATTTCTTGGACTGGGAAACATCTTCATTTTCCAACTACAGATAATCCACCTCACTGAAACATGTCCCTGAGAAGCTCTTTAAAGGATGGTGTTTCCCCACTGCCTAGAACTTGCTGTGGGCCAGTGGCTCCTACACCCACTGAGTAGCTCTGACATGTAGCTGACATCTACTTGTGTACCTGCTTACTATTTCAGGTCCCCTTCTACTACAGGGATATAAACCGCAGGACAGCAGAGTCTTGGCTTTCTCCTGCAGTGGGCTAGCCTACAGCGCCCACAGCGGGGCCTGTACAGAAAGGCCCTCAACAAGCTGTCTTCACTACCATCAGCTCTGCTACTCAGCAACCACTGCACCTGTGAAAGGCCAGTGCCAACAGGAAGCGGAAGGGAGAGCAAGTTGGAGTCCTGTCAACACTGCAGCATGTGACAGCCAAAAGCCAGCCACATGATGTGTGCAATCTTCATGGAGAAGACACGAAAAAATCATCAACTTAAATGCTTACATTTGAGTCATTTGTAGGAAAACAAATGAATCATGACACCATAACACTGGATGAAATAAACTGAACACCCTAGGCTAAAAAATCAATGGTTTCTCTTACATAAAAAATGTAAAATATAAATGAAGTGTAAAATATAAGAGAGATGGTAGGAAACAGAGTGGCAGACTGTATAGATGGGAGAGAGACAGGAGGACAAAGCAAGGGGCAAAGTGATCAAGATGCAGCACGCAATGTATCAGTGCCCCAAGGTGAATGTCATAATTATGTATCATGTATGCTCTTCATGAAAAATAAACTGTCTGTAGACTACAAAAACAAGATCTGAAGTTCAGTAGATTCCTTAAGTAACTAAACTGCATTACCAACATTTTAAAATTACACATAGAAAAATCTTTCAACCCACTGATACATTAATAAAGCAAATCTGACTGAAAATCATATAACTTGCTCAGGGGAAATGAAAAGATTACATGCTGAAAAGAAAATGGGCAGACACATGCACATCTTTATACAGAGAGCACAGAATTGTCTGCCTGAAACTCAAAGAAAAAAACCTGTAGAAAATACAATCATGCTTAATAAAGTAAAGGCTTTTTAGCATCTCTACTGAAAGAGAAACAGTTATGAGAAGAAGCAAGGGCTATCAAAAATAATCACCCTCTGGAAAATTAAAGCTGACATACGCCCAAATTCACAGGGCACATGAGGTCAGTTGAGAAGCCTCCTTGTTTCTGCCCCCTCCCCCAACACCCCTCGGCTTCCCACGCAGTGACCCAGCCCACTGTGAACTGCACACTGGCTCTCTCCACCTTCCTGTCTCCCCAGCTCCTCTAATCCACACACTTCCCTCCCCAGGCTCCTTCCATGAGGATTAAGTCCCCACCGCACTTCCTCTTCTTCAACTGCCCAACCCTGTATCATATGCTCATTGTTGGTGCTGCAACTCCAATGTGAGTGTAAGCCCCGAGAGAGCAGAGGTCACATTTTGTATCTCCTGGCACATGCCAGGGCCAGTCACATGCTTGACATATAACAGCCATCTAAAACATGTATGGTTAACTGACCAGTGAGCTGTGGCAACAAAAGACACAAAATATTTCACCTTAGACCTACCGACTAAACACTACCGTCAGACAAGTAATTAAAAATTAACACTGAGGCTGGGCCCAGTGATGCAGTCCTGCAATCCAAACACATTCTGGGAGGCTGAGGCAGGATCAAACCCAGCCTGAACAACAAAGCAACTTAGCAAAACCCTGTCTAAAAATCAAAAATAAAATTGAGTCAAGGATGTAGGTCAAAGTAAAGGTACTGGGCTTGATCTCCAGTACCACAAAATTGGCAAAGAAATGAATTCACTTGGTGCCAGACATGTGTTGTTAGGCTAAACACACACACATCCTTATCACTAGTCCATTACATAATATCAATAAAACATGTAACTTCATACAATTATACCTTTAAAAAGAGCACAGGGCACAGAGCAGTTTTGATTCAAGAATTAAAGCAATTGTATAAACTGAGGGGAAAAAAAAACCCTGTGGACAACTTACATCATGATTTGACAGATGATACCCTTACACTTCTGTCTCAAACACAGCCTGTAATACATGTGACCCATGGACCACCCATGAAATAAGAAATCTGTGCTAGACTAAAGTAACTAAAATAAACCACCTCGCTAATTCCTATTGGGGCATGCTCCCTCACCCAGTACTATTACCCACCTCTCCTCCTTACTTCTTCATGGCTTTGTTTTTTGTTTTTGTTTTTTTGTTTTTGAGACAGGGTTTCAGACTGGTCCTAACCTCACTATACAGCCCAGGCTACCCCTGAACTCACAGGACTTCTCCTGCCTCAGCCTTCAGAGTGCTGGGATTGCAAACTTGTGCCATCACGCCCATCTAATCTTTATGTGGTGCTAGGGAATTGAACAACCAGGTCCTTGAGTAAGCTCTGCAAATGCTGTTTTTTATAGTAAGTACTGTCTTGGAAAGAGGATGGAGAAAGGACAGAATTTTTGCCAAGGCCAGCAAATGGACCAGCTGAGAGGGGAGTGCCCTGTATCGTGCCCCAGTCCTCCCACTGGAGTGAGAACCAACCCTGCCAGCCACAGCAAGGAGGCTCCAGGCCTTGTCTGTCCACAGTCGAAGCCTTGTCCACGCCTAAGCAGGGTGGGACCAAGGGCCACGCTCAGCCAGACTTAGTCTGGGCTTCCACCTCTGCCACCATGCCTCCACGGCCCAGTTACCTTGTAGATGACACCGCCTGTGGAAGAGCACGTCAGCATGTAGTTGCCCTCCGAGTCAAAAGCAAACAGCCGGCCCCGGGGCACTTGAACCTGCTTGTAGCCGCTGTAACCCGACAGTACAAAGGGGCCCGTGGCGTCCGAGGGGAGGCTGTACTCAGAAACCTTCAGGCCGCTCTTGTGGATATTCCACTGGATGAACTGCAGACACAAGACACAACAGGGTGCTCTCTTAGCAGGGGTCAGTGTGGCCAGTGCACCAGCCTGGAGGAAGCACCAGGCCCACCCAGGGCAGAGGCTGGCATGGGCAGCCGCCTCCCTATGCCACAGTTCTGACAGCTTCCAAAAGGCCTGGCAAGCTCCACAGGCAGAACAGTGTCTCTCCCAGCTCTGCCCACCCCCGCTCTCTTTCACGACAGCTGCCATTCCCACTTCTTACACTCCGTTCCACAAAGTCTCTACAAGGGTCATTTCCTCAACCTTTTTGTTGTGGAGAGGAATACAAGGACTTTTCACTTCTTTGGAGTCTACTCAGGCCTGGTGGCCTCCTCCTGGGAGGTCGTCCCCACCCCCTCAGCTAACTATGAACCTACGATAGTCACAAGACCACTTAATTACCAAGCTATGGCGAGCTGAGTCACTTTTGATTTTTGCTACAGTGAGGAAGGACAAGGCATTGTCTTCCATAAGAATAACCAACGCCTGCTGCACTCACTTAAACTTGAGAAAAATCCAGCAAGATATATTACTACTCATCCCTATTTTACAGATGAGAAAACTGAGGCAGAGTGAGGCCCTAGATCACAGGGCAAGTGGGCCCCCTGGACAGGTCAACACCAGCTTGCCACAGTGTCCCAGCTCTCTCGCTGTCTCTCCAGACCCACCAGCACCTACCTTGCCATCCTCACCAATACTGTACACAGCATTCTCATCGCAGCTGAACTCCACGGAGTAGACCTCCCCACAGTGGGCCTTCCAGCTCATGGCACACTCATGCTGCTGCATGTCTGAGGCAAGGAGATGCCACTCAGGCACCTGGGAAGGCATCGCCCACAGCAAGAGCCCTGCCCACCCCTGTCCTGGCACTACAGCTGAGCTAGAGACCAAGGGCCCTGGACCCAACAGTGCTGATGTCCACCCACGAGGCTGGCTCTGTCTGAGCTGCAGATACAACTTCTGTCACTGGCACCCCAAAGGGGGTTTTCAGGATCCCTGTGGGGAGATAGACCCCATCTGGAGGGTCTGTATGCCCAGAAGGTCACAGGCAACTTTCTCCTCTAATCCTGCATTAAAGATCTAGTCACATTGTCCCATCCAGGTCGTAGAGTTGTCTCCCTGGGGATAAAAGAGGACAATCCACCACAGCAAGTGAACAGACGGCCTTACTCCTCAGTGTCCTCATGCATCCCCCACAAGTGACAAGGACTCAACTGGAACAGCTCAAGACCAAAGGACTGTTAAGCTCCACTCTCTCCCTGTCTATTAACACTGCATGTGCAAGTTGATCATGCTGGGTGTCTTGAAAACTTTGGCCAAAGTTCAGCTCCAGTACATGCATTTGAAGCTGGGGCTCTGCAACAGCCTCTACTCCAGCAGGGCCATCTGAGGAGGTCACCAGGACTGCCACGAGCATACTTACGTACCAAACAGCCGGATGATGCCATCAGCTGCCCCCGTGACCAGCAGGTTCCCGTTGTGGTTGAAGGCTGTACAATTAATAGCAATGGGTTCTGGGTCCAGGGAGAACTGGAGCTATTACAAGTAAATAAAAAGATAATGAGCAGACCATTTAACTCAGACACACAGAGCGCTCCCTGCAACTTCTGCCAGCTCCTCCAGCCTGTGGCTTACTTCCAGAAGAGTGGATCTGCGTCTTTGCCAAAGGGCTGAGCTTCAGACCCACTGAATTCTTTTGTCAGGCAAGGTTGCTGTGCCTGTACAATATCCTTAGTTCAGACAATACTCAGTTTAAAAAAATTAGTACACCATATCTTAGCAAGTACACTTCACGTATATGATTCCAAGCCAAATCTTCAAGTCATACTGCTGTAGAGAACAACACTTTACCAACTGTCTTTCATGAGAAAACATAGGACTGGCCATGCAAAGGTCTCCCAGGCATTCTATTCCTTTCCCATCAGGGGACGCACGCCCCACAAAAATACTTAGAAATGCAAGAATTTATTAAACCACTCCACAGGACTTAAGGTCTATTAATTAATCTAATAATTAGTGAATATCATTTCAAACAACATCGAACCCCAGAAGCCCTCAATTGCCCTTCTGAGACTAAAAATGCAAGTTAATATGTTATGTGACGTTATTAAGACAAACGTACCCAATACTGAGTCAGGAAAAAAAAAAAAAAAAAAAAAAAAGGAATAGCCTCAGAGGCCAAAACTGAGGAGATGGCCAAGACTGCTGAGGACATGAAAACTCTGAAGCTGGCTTTCACTGTGAGGCACTAATCAAACATAGATGACCCTAGTTCTCCCTGGGATCAGCATGAAGCTCAGAAGCCTGAAGCCCTAAGTATAAGACTTGCCCAAGGCCAGGTGACAAGAAATCTCCACACATGGCTGTGACTCCAAAGAGCCACACCCTCAAGGCAAGAATGAACTGGAAATCAGTGGACTTCACACAAAGGGGTCAGATCCACAAGGAATTCTTCAGATACTTGAATTATTGGACAGAACATACAATTGAGTACATTCAACAACTTCAACAAGAGGAGGAACTGAAAATATGGGTAAAAATGAGAGTATACACATGACAAAGCAGGTTTGTAAAAATAAAGATGTACTTCTAAAAATGAGAAATACAGCAACCAAAATTCATATCCCAATAGGTTAAACAGAAGATTAGATACAGTGTGGAAGAGAATTAGCAAACTGACAGGGCTAAGGAAATCATCATTATGAATGTAGCAAAATGAATCAAAAAAGAAGAAAAAATGTCCAAAAATGAATGCAATTGGAGACCCAGGGGGCAGGAGACAAACTGTGGGACTGTCATGCTAGAAAAAATGATGACTAGCTGAACAAACACACAAGTGATCTGATTTGGGAAAACCCAAGAAATCCTAAGTGGGAGTTTTAAAAATTTTTAAACTTAAAAACTGGAAAACTCATATGCAAATGCACAGATAATAGGATCCTAAAAAGCAACCAAATAGAGGAGAAAAGCAACCAGAGGAGGCCAGTTCCACCGAGAATGGACTCCTCAAGTATGGGCAGAGGCAGCCAGAAGATGGAGCACAGCCACAGTGCTAGAAACATCGGCTTCTGGTCTAGAATATAACACTCCAAATAAATACATATACTATGATTCCACTTACATAAAGGAAACATGCAAGACAAAACCCATATTGTTTAAAGATAGGTATTTATGTGATAAGATGTTTCTAAAATATAAGGCAATAAGAAACCAATGTTCAAAACAGGTTTCTTTGGAAGGCAGAGACAGACATCAGAAAGGACACAAAGCAATACAGAAGCATTGGCCAAGTTTAAAATAGGCCCTAGCAGGCAGGTGCGCTAGCATGCACCTGCAACCTCAGCTGCTCAGGGAGCTGCGGTAGTAGGATCAGTAGCTGGAGGCCAGGTTGGGCAACTTAAAATTTTAAAATTAAATAAATAAAAAGGAGTGGGGATGAGTTCAGTGGTTAGAAAAAAAAAAAAAAAACACGTCTCTGGGTTCAATTGCCAGTTTCACAGAAACAATCTAGGCATTTGTTTTACTGCTCTCTTACACCATACACCTATTTTTTCAAAATGCTGTATATATTCAAAATGTAATTAAAATTTTGAAAACCACTAGAAAACCTTAGATTACAAATTGTGCTAAGAGATTTGGAGGAAGAGTAAGCTATCAATAACAAAGAAGGATCAAATTAAAGTAGAGGAGAAGATTGGGGGCAAGGGCCACTGGAATATGCCCTGCCAATGTCCTGCCAAGGGACAGGACACCATTTCTCTGGAAATGCAGAGCAGTGGTCAGACCAGCAGCACAGTTTGGAGGTGGCAGTGCAGTATGGATGGGCCTGGAAAGAACCCGATGTATAAGTGGGATACACTTGCCAAGCAAGGAAAAGTAGGAGGGGAGGGACAGATGTGACTGAGAATGAAAGTCCACACAGGACTGAGAGCCTGCCGAGGCCTGTGGGACTTCCCAGTGGGCACAAAATGGTGAGCCCTGGATAAGGGGCTTGCTCCTTCAGGCAGACACAAGAAGGGACACGTGAAACACAGCCCACCTGTAAAGCAGGGCCCCAGTGCCAGGTGGCACCAGGAAACAAGGCGTTTGACATAGAGAACACACCACTTCTGAGCATGGGAGCTATGAGTTTTAGTAAGATGCACCATCGCCTTCTAAACAGGTGAGTGACAACAGCTACAAGCACGTGCCGATGATGAGGGCAACCGGGCTGTCAGCACTGGGGGCAGGGCGTGGGCCCAAGAGCTGGCTGTGGCTCTCTGGTTGGCTGTCACTGCTCATGAGCATGCACCTGTCCTCACTGCTGTTGCAGTAATGCTTACACAATGCTAAGTTAACAAGGAGTCAAAAGGAAACTTGAGTCTGCTCCTAGAATGTAAGGCATGGACCTCAAGATGCGGGGTGACTTCTCAGACTGCAGCACAACTCTGAATGACTTCAGTTGCTTACAATCTGCCCAACTGAAGTATGTTATTTTATAACACTTAAAACTCAGAAATTTTCTCACAAGTCAAAATATCTGAGGGGATCAAAGCAAAGAACGAGGAAAGAAACTAGTCAGAAGCCGAGGGGAGTGTGGACAGCCCTCCCTAAACCCAGCAGGCTCAGCCACAGGGAGACCCGCAGGTGGACAGCCTGCCCTCTACCCATTGTGCTCAGCCACAGGAAACCCACGGGTGGACAGCCCACCCTCCATCCTCTGTGCTCATCCACAGTGAACCCACTGGTGGGCAGCCCGCCCCACCCAACATGCTCAGCCACAGGGAGACCATGGGCAGATCCTGTACCTGCTGCTTCATGGTTTTGGTGTCCCACAGCAGTAGTTTGCCAGGAACCTGGTTCATGCCCTTACTGCCAATGTCTGGTGCCAAGGAGTCCAACTGGGAAGTAAGGCTTGGAGCTGCAGCCGAACAGACGAAAGAGGCCCCACTGGGGCTGCACGCGAGAGACAGGATTCTGTAACACACGTGGGCTAGGGTCAGACAACAACCCATCCACAGGGACAGCACCAGCCTCGGCTCTGGGGCCGCATCCAACGGCAGGAGATGGGGAGAGATCCCAGAAGGACCAGCATCCCGAACCCCTGCAGCAACCTGCAACCTGACTGTGATGTGGGAGGGGTCTCCAGCTCACCTGGGCATGTCATCGTTGATGTTGATTTCACAGAGGTTCTTCTTGGCTTCTGTGTCATAAAGACGTACTGTTCCCACACCACTGCCTAATAAGAGCTGGAACAAGAGGGGTGGGGTTAGCAGGACAGTGTAGCAGTCAGGAGGGACCACTGAAGGGGAGTTGGGACCATCCCTGTGAGATGTCAGGCTGGGAGGGCTACAGGCACAAGTCCCTTATCCAGGCAGTCAGGGGACACCTGGCTAGGATGGATCAATCTCAAAAATTCAATCAAGACCCTAAAGCTGCCCTTCAACAGAAACAAACCCACAAGTCACCTTCTGTGGTCTGGGTATCCTTTGTGTGTACCCCCCAGGCTCATGCCTATAGTGCGGTGATATGAAGTGGTAGGGCCTTCAAGAGATTAGCCCAGTGGGAGCTGATTAGGATGTTGGGGCTCCAGGACCAACAGGGTCAATGCGACTCCCACACAGTGAATGAGTTCTCCATGCACGCACCCGAGCTCGCTCCCTCTCCCCTACCCTCTTTCTCTCTCTCCCCTCATAACCTCAAAATTCTCTGAGAAAGGGGGTTGTTTTGAAAGCGCAAGCCTGGCACCTGAGTCCTCCAATTTCCTGCCTCACCATGTAATCTCTGGCACACACTGCTACCATGATGCCACTGCCATGCTGCAAGAGTCAAGGGAGCTTTACCAGAGCTGAGCACAGGCTCAGCCACAGGAAGATCCATGTTCTTGAATCCCCAGAACTGTGTGCTAAATAAATATTCTGGCTGGTTATAGAAGACCCTCTACTCTTCCCTCTTTTTCTTTGGTTGTAAATCCCAGCTATTCTAACGTTCTCTTTTCTCTCCTGGTACTGGACCTGACTCTTCACAGGTTCTGAGTGACTGCCTGTTTGCCTTTTCAGGGACCAGCTCTGGCTCTATAAACACCTAGAGAAAAACATAAAAGAGGCTACCCTTGCGTCCAGTATCTTGTAACTGATGTGATGAAAAGCTTCAAAATTTATAACAAACAAACAGAAAAACAGAAGAAAGCACTAGAAGCAGCTCAGGACTGAGGATGTTTAATCCTTTAGAAATATTAGATTGTGACCTCAGCTTTCACCTGGCCAATGGACACTGGCCCATGGAAAGCCCTGAGATCCTAGTTCCATGAGAATAATTCCTCCAGCTGTCAAAAATTACAGAAAAGTCTTTCTTGGGCAACACAATTTAAACCCTGAAAAATGGAATTAAAAGTACAAAATAAGAAGTCAATTTTACTTTCTTCACTACAAATATTACGGCAAACATTGAAGTCCACAGAGGAAAAGAACACTGAATTATATTCCTGGGAGCCATTAAGACTGGTGAATATCACAAAATAGAACACCATACTCTCAATGACATAAACTGCTATGATTGGTGTCTAAAAAGGAGGGGTCTCAAAGGAGGAGAGGTACACTGACAATATGGTTAGGAACACGGGCACATCAGGAAGCACAGGAGGCCCAGCAGCTGTCCAGGCAGATCAGCAACCAACAGGGAGAATCCTTGTGCTACCTCAGGTCTTTTCATTAAAATTCTCATAAATTCAGTAACCTTACCATCACCACAAATGGTTGGCCACTCTGGGATATGTGGCCTTGGAGACAGACGAGGACGAAGGAGGGGATTTAGCTTGGCTGCCTCAGTTCTGCCTATGAAGAGCCCTGGACCATGCAGAGCAAGCGCTCCGGGCCATGTGTTACTCACCAGCCTATCCCGCTTGGTGGCCCATTCCAGAGAGAGTAGCGGTGACTTGGAAATGGAGGATGCTTTGGTCTGCATGATGGGGTTGAAGGACCACACTTTGATGACCCCATCTATGTCTAAGCTGGCCACTCTCCTCCCCGAGCAATCCACTCTAAGAGAAAAAAAGTGGTGTGGGCATCCTGGCCTTACTCTCTTGCTAATGCTGAGACGATCAATTTCGCAATTTTCAACTGTATTAAGCAATAATCTCCAATGCCTACACTCAAAGGAGGAATGTAGATCATTTCTAGAAATGTTCATTCACTCAAGAAATACTTATTAACCAGCTACGACGTGCTGAACTGTCCGGCAAAAATACTGTGGAGAAGGAGTGTAAAACAGTAGAGAGACTTGTGGGGCCCTGCCTTAATTAAAACTGAAAAGTCTTGGAAGTTAAAACAAAGGACAACTTGTTCCTAAACTCACAGAAGCATTATCGGAAAAGGCAGACCTCACATAGTAGCTGTGCAGCTCTCTGACCCTTTGGGGGAACCACAGTCCCTGAGGGACCACCCACCAACCGGCCGCTGGCCTCCCCATCCTCCTGCCCACACCTCCACAGTCTTCCTTCCTGGCCAGCCAGTCCGGCCTACCTGCAGTGCATGATGGAGGAGTGGTGCTCCCCATACTCCTCCTGTCCCAGCACGATGAAGGGCTGCTCTGGACGGCCTCCCCCTCCCTCAGGAAGAGCTGTGGGTACCCGGGCCAGCGGCTCTGCTGGCTCCATGTGGAGCTCTGAGCAGGCTTCAGTCTCTGGGCCACTGGCTTCTGGCTTCTTCTCTGCACACTGTAGCCAACAAATCAAGGACACGTCAGCTAGGAAGAGGTCCCACACACGGGGGAACACAGCAGGGGACAGAGAGTCTGGATAGCCGCTCTAGGCTCTCAGGGCTTCACTTAGCTCATCCTAACCCAGGGGACACCTCATCTCTGGACAACTCATTCCTAGAGATCTGTCCCTCTCACAGGCTCTGCTGAAGGAGAAGACGCTTCCCACTGCCTCCCTGTTACAGCTGACAGGATTCAAGACGACAACCCTATGCTTTGACACAGGCCAGGCGAATGAGAACAGGAACCATTTAATAAGAGCCTACACCAGGCACTGTGCTGAGTGGTTCACAGATTTTTCTCTCACTTTACCTTCCCCAAATCCACACGAGATGTTCAATTTACGTCATTCACAGCTGTGGAAACTACCAAAAGCAGAAGCTACACACCCTGCCCCAGGTCACAGCTGGCAAATGGCAAGAAACCAGGTTTATCCAAGCCCAGCATGGCCCTCACAATGCACTGCCATGCTGACCAGCATATCTCCCTGGGAGGTAGGTACTGGGTACTGGAGAAACTGAGCTAAGTGACCAGGCATGCAGGGAGAGACCCGAGGACATTGGGAAGCTGCAGCAATCCAGTACCTGCCTCCCTATAGCACCAAATGTCAGCCACCACTTTCTCTGCATTCCTCAGACAAACATCAGGCCCTAGGGGCACCAGTCACCACTGGGGTTCTTGATGCCCCTCTATGTGCCTCTCAAGGTAGCAAATGGAATAGCTCAACAGCAAAAAATAATAGAGGAACCCTAGGTCCTCTGGGGGTGGGCCTGGATTCCAGTAGCAGCCTTAGTCCACAAGAACAAAACAAGGTGACTCTATGCCTTCAGGGTCCATTGCCACTGCTACTGGGATGCTCAAAGCCCAAAATGCCATGAAAACAGTCAATAAGCCCCAAGTGGAGACAAATGGCCAAAAAGGTGAACCAGTAAATCCTTTGAACTTGTGCCTTCAGTCTGAAATATATGGAAAAAACAGAAGTAGCTTATCCTGCCAGGAGGCACAAACCTGAGCCCTGAAGCCAGGCGTGGCCCATGAGGGTCTGGGCCACAGCACATCAGTGCATGGGCACATCACAGCACAGCCATGTGGCAGCCAGGCCTCAGACAGAGCGGAGAAAAGGGATCTACAGGCAAGCAAGTCGGGACAACTGTGGTTACACCAAGAGGACCAAGTCTGCAGGCCCGCCGAGGGCTGACACGCACAATCAACCTACAGAAAGGACTAGCAGCCCAGCAGGCAACAGCCCTGCTACCTCACCACAGAACGACGTCAGCAGCATCCCCACAGCCTTGCATCCCAGCCCTAGTGGAGTAAAGGCTGCAAGGGGAAAGACAGGCAAAACCCAAACCCAAACCACTAAAGTACAAGCAGTTAAAACCAACTAGGCAAAACCATGCCTCATACAGCAACAGCACTCGGGAGACCTAAGCATCCCTCTTCAGCCTCCAGGTGGGCACAGGGCCCCACATACCTGGGAGGAGGTGGTGGAGGAGGTGGTGGAGAGTAGCTCCTTCCGCTCCTTGCCATGATCCTGCAGGCGGCGCTGCCGCTGCTGTGCCCAGCTTGATTCCCCAGCAGCCGGCCCACCTAGGAGGCCCTTCCCATCCTTGGTTCCTGGTGCCAGGTCCTTTCCCTTAGAGGCCTAGAGGATGAGAAGCAAGCTTGAAAATTCTTTTCTCAGTTGCTCAGCCAGTGGCAACTGGACCAGAAGGGGAGCAAAGGCTGGTGGGTGGTTTCTCTCCCCAGCAGCTCCCAGGAAGAGCCCTCAGGCCAGCCTGGGCATGTAGTTCAAGGGCAGTGACCTGGCCAGGTAGAACCCTCCCATCATCACTCCTTGCTAAGAAGGCAAAGGTCGCTGTACTCCTAAGCCTGCATCTTGCTCACCTGGACAGAGGCAGATAATCTGCTCAATCTAAAATGAACAATTAACTTTTTAATTAAGGGGAAGGAGCCCAATACTTACTAAGCGAAAACTAAGACACATGCAACTCTATGTTTGCATACATACAGTTACATAAACAACTGTATATTTGGGCAATTATGAAAAATAGGTATCCACAGGGAGCTCTGGGTGAGCAAACGCAAGCCAACAGGAAGTAACAAAGGCAAAAATACTGGCACAGAGGAGGCAGGCCCATCAGCCACAGCATATTTAAAGCCCAAAGATAGAACCAAGTCAACAACGACTGGGTCCAGGAAGCACAAGAGCCCCTGAGACGTAAGAGTCTACTTCTCAGATTGAGATGGAAGGAGGAGAGGGAGCCTGCCGGGAGCACCAAGGCCAAGGTCTAGGCAGGTGGGCTATTGCCACCACGGGCTACTTCTCCAGATCACATTCTGAAAGCCCCATAAGAACAGCTACTGAAAAATGTACAAGCCACGCAGCCACATCAGAGTCTACAACTCCAGGAGGTACCATGGCTACCACATCTTTTTGCCCACTATGTGGATGGCCACGTTATCCATGGACCTCAGGGGTATCTTGCCTCAGGACCAAAAATGGAAAATGCTACAGAGGGAGACAAGCATTTTGAGGCCCTCTTCCTTCCTTATTCACCCCCGACAGTTGATAAGCGGTCTTCTTTTCTTTTCCAGTGCTAGACGTTAGCAGTGTTCAATTCAGCCAGCCCACAGTGATGGACCAGAGAAGCTTCAAATTCTCTACACAACTTGGTTGAAAGCCACTTATAACACCTTTTCAACTGGGGCAGAAAAACCTGACACAAATAAGTGCAAAAACAATGCTTTCCTTGCAAATCAGGATGGCAAGAAGTAGTCCAGTACAATTAGCATGCTGGAGCTGAACAGCTTGCATTTTTCAAAATGAAAATACAAATGGGCATTAGTGAAAGGCATGACAATAAATTAAAAAGAACTGCTTTTGGTTTTTGGTACTGGGAATTAGCTCTGATCTACCTTTCTATTGTGGTTTCGATCTGGAATGTCCCCAAAAAGCCTCATGTGTTTAAATGTTACAGATTGTCTATGGAACCATGTGCTATTGGGAGATTGGGACTTACTCTGGAGGGGTGGACTACAGGCATGTAAATTGGATTAATGGCATGTAAATTAGGATAAACGGCGTGTACTGGGGGTTTACCACATCTTCCACACCTGGATCCAGGAGGGGCTGATCACTGGGAGGAGACCTGGAAGGATATATAAGCTGCTTCATGTCTTCCTTAGCCTACTAGTCTCAACTAATCTCACTTGCCTTCCTGTTCTTGATGTCGTGAGAAGCTGCCTCTACCTCTGCCTCTACCATGTACTTCAACTGCTGCTGGCCACCTCTGAGTGAACTGTGACCTTCTGAAACTGTGAACTAAAATAAACCTTTCCTAAATTTGTGGGTGTCGAGTATTGAGTCACAGCAATGAAAAAGTAACTAAGGCACTTTCTAACCCATCTTTATCCTTTATTTGAGATAGGGTCTTGCTAAGTTGCCCGGGCTGAGCTTGAATTACCAAGTCTCCCGCAAAGCTTCTTTTTGGTGGTACCTGAGGCTCCAGGCTCAGAGAAAACTGCTTTGATACCAGGGTTGTTTACACCAGGAGAGACACAGACCCAAGTGTGACTCCTCAGACCTGCTTAAGGGTGTACATAAAGTAGTCACTGAAGAACAGGGAGCAGCAATGAAAGATAATCACACAGTAAAAGCTGATGAATGGGGCTGTCCATAAACCACTTTAATTAAGAAGGCCAAGGTAAAAGTATGTTGAGCTACACATGTGCACAACTTAAATAAATGTTTACAGTGATATAACCAGTAGTAGAAGGTTTTACTTTAAGGGCAAACCTCACCAAAATCTTAACTATTAGATTTCTGTAACATGGTACTCCAGTGGTTTAAGTTATAGGCCATCATTATCTACTTAATCCTATCATTGGAAGGCCTAGGTAGACGAGGGATTCCAGAGCCATGTAGAGCTTGCCAGGCAGCCTTCCAATGGCACAGGAAACAAGTGCCAGTAATTTGGTCTCACCTGAAGCAAAACAAAGCTACCCAGAAGACAGGCCTCATAATACAGAAATTATAGATGGGAAGACTAGGAAAGGGTCACTTTCTTCCCCATATTGCTGAGCTCCATGGAACAGCCCCCAGGGCAGCTCTTGTTACCACTGATGTCTCAAGAGCTAGGGGGTAATTTGGTACTAACAAGAGAAGTACCAAAGTGGTGCATGCTTTGCTTTCTTTACATGACAGCCAATTAAAGGTTATCTCCCAAACAGGTAATTCCAACTTGCGGGCCAGAGTTCACGAAGTGGGCGTGAAGGCCCAGAAATATAGCTGTGGGGAGGAGGCAAACAGAGTGGCCACCGGGCCGCCTGTTACTGGTGCACTCTCGTTGGCCACTGCAATCAGAATTTCCCCAAGAGCTGGAAACCATGATTTTGCACTATTATTTTTTAAATTTTGCTTCTAGATTCATACTGAAGCCCGGAACATATGTTGCCATTTATCTTACCGGAACAATGCTAAGGACACTTCAGTAACAGTGACTAGCTGTTTCAGTGAGCCCTGACAAGAAGGCAAAGTGCTGAGACAAGTGAAATTGACAAGGCTCTAGATAACTACTATTTAAAATATGAAATTCCAATCATTTATGTATTTCTAATTTAACAATGAAATGCAATGTTTTTGGTGTGTTTGTTCTTTCATAGGAAGAAAGAAGGGATCTGGTGTGTAGTGGACAGCAGATTGAGTGTTTAATACTCACCAACAAAATTGTGCATAAGATGTAATAGAAAAATAAGGTGAACATATACATTTTTAAAAATGTACTACAGTAAAAGGTACAACGTCATTAATTCCCTACCAAATACTCCCTCAGTTCAGGCACATTTAACCCACTGTTCCATTGTTCTTGTCTCTCTCTCTCTCTTTTTTTTTTCTTTTCTTTTGAGACAGGGTCTTGCTCTGTAGCCCAGGCTGGTCCTGAACTCACCATGGAGCCCACGCTGGCCATGGACTCACAGCAATACTCCTGTCTCAGCCTTCCAAGTATTGGGATTACAGGTGTGTGCCACCACGCCCGGCTTTATGTGGTGCTGGGGAATCGAACTCAGGGCCTTGTGCTTGCAAAGGCTGTGCCCCTCCTCCAGCCCTCTTGCCACTTTCTGAAGCAGATAGGGAAGTCATCTTTGGTGTCTTTACTTGCACTGTGGTACTGCCTCAATGTCCTGCTTTGATTCCAAGTATCTACCTTTCGTGATTATTTTGACTTCAGAGAAGAGCCAGAAGTCACATGGCTCTGGTATATAAGATCTGACCTAGCCAGATCTGGTGTATACGGTTGTTGAAACACATATCATAGTGTTTTTACAAGTCTCCCTTTCCATTGGATGGAACTCAGAAGCAGCGTTTACTGTATTTTTGTTCATCCCTCTTACAGGCACTCATAAAAACAGACTCCCATAACCACTCTGGAAAGTGACAAGAATGACTGGTATATGTTCAAAAAGTAGGGGCGTATGTGGAAGGGGATTAATGGCAATGTGTCTTTCACTATAATAATCTGTGCTCATGAACATGTGTGTGCACGCACATGCACGGGCACACTTGTGTGTGTTACTAGGGATTAAGCCCTAGGGCATTCATACTGAGTTACACCACAAGTGCTTTTTTTTCTTTTATGCCCAGGCTGGGCTCATACTTGTGAATCTTCTTCCTCCGTCTCCCGAGTGTACTGCAATACATTTTTAAAATGTAAATATTCACCATATATTTTGATCACACCTTGTAGCTTATTTAGAAACCAATTTCACTCACTGCATACTGAATTCAAAGAAGTACGTTACCAAAATCATAGGAAATGATCCTAACACAAACCACATTTGGCACAGGTGAGAAAGCAGTTAGAATTGAACACTCAAATGTGGGTATCAATTTCAATACAGGGGCTGAATGTCTCCCAACAGGAAAGGGTCTAGAAATGGATTGTGAGGGGTGGTAAGGAGTCTAGAAATCATACCATAGAAGTAAACATCTGTGGGAGGAGTAAACAGAGTGTTCACTGTGGAAAGATAGGACGGGTTATCCTATGAAAGAAGACTTATTCCGTCTAGCTCCAGAGAACAAAGCTAAGATCCGTGAATAAAAGTTATAAGAGGCATCTACTAATAGCTTTCTAACAAGCATATATTCCACTTTAGTAAGAAGTGAGCTCCATATCACAAAAGACAATCCAAAAAATGTGCTCCTATACAGAGAGGAAGGTGGGCCAGTTGACCTTTATGTCACCCTCCAAATCTAAAATTCTGTAGTTTCCTTAAACCATGAGAAATCTATTAGAGTTTGAACACCCATGCTGAGTGTAAATAATCTACCATCAATTTTAAAAAAAGTAATGTAACTAGTGGGTTTTATAGACAGTAGGATCTGCGGTCTCCCTTTAGAAACTGGAAACTGCTTTGCTAACCTGCCACACTATAACCTAACCTTTGTTTGATTACATTTTAGAATCAAAGTAAGGACTACCTTGCTGCAAGTTACACTTTTACCCTCATCTCTTGGCTGTAAAGTGATCAAAAATTTCCCATGTGATTTCAAGCTCACCATGTGACACACAGTTCCTGAACATATGATGAGTGTGGCCACGGCTTAACCCCAAAGAAGCTATCTCTGCATTTGCTTCCATTTCAAATCAGTGAAACCAAATTCCACAATGTCAGGTTCATCCAAGGGGACCTAACACTCCTAAACACCACATCACCTACCAAGCATAGAATGCTGCTCAGTGAGTAAGAGCTGGAAAGCAAACAGCAAAACGTACTTGGCCACATTCCAAGAAGTTGAAATTCTACTTTTAAGATTTGAATTCTCAGAAAAAAAATATTTATAGAAGTAACTCTAAGTGATTTGTATCTGTTTTCATCCTCACAGAGGTTGAGATTACAGTCATTTTGCACTGATGGCACTTAAGTGTCTCAGAACCAACTCACAATCCAAGTAGGCTAGGGTCTTCAGGGATACAGTGTCAACAAAATTATCCTGAGTTTTATCATCTTCCAGGAAAAATGATACTGAAGGCTCTTGTTCTATTGGCTCAATTTCTTCTCTCTTAGGGAGTCAAACTATCCTAAGCAAATTGGGTTGAGCTTAACCTGAGTACTGATGATAAACAAGAAGCCAGCACTAAAGATGCCTCACTCTACAGCCTGTGCTCTGTCTACTCCAGTATTCTGCTCAGCACCGCCCCTTCAAGGACACGAAACTACCACGTTCCAGAGCAGCCTGGGAAGCCCCTGTCTCCGTGAGCATAGGGGGCTGTCCCAAACTGCTACATCACTTGTACCTAAAATCAGGACTGGTAAAAGAGAAAGGACAAATTAAGACAACTTACTTATCAGTAATTAGCAAAAATGCATTACAAGTAAAAGAGTTCCTACCTAATCAAGAAAGTTCAACTCTGATTCTGTTAAATTATCACTCTGGCAGGCATTTCTGAGAGCCATGAGTTCTGACAAGCCCTGTGGAACTCTTAGCTGCTTAGACATGAACTAGAATCAAAGAAATTTTCTTGCAATATACAGAAGGGTAAAATCTAGAGAAAGTCCTTGGCAGAATCAACAACTACCAACTTTTACATGAAATACAAGGATTCAGAAGTGTCTTCACATTAACTTTTTGTTGCTGGAACTCAACGCCTGAATTGTACTAATTAGGGGAGGCAAAGTTTAGTTTAGCTCACTGTTTTAGACAGTCACTGTCTGTGACCTTCTGAATGCGGGCAGCTAGAAAAATGGTGAAGCCATACAGTGGGGCCAGAACCAGACACAGAAGTCCTCCCAGCACGGCAAACACAGCCAAATCTGAGAGGAAGGGCAGAACCAGCACACACCCCTCCAGGTCAAGCCACAAGCATCTACACATTCCAGAGAGGTCCCATCTATCAATAGTATACAGTATCCACAAGTACATGAGGATCTGGGCAACACTCCAGACCCAAATCACAACAAGAAATAACTCTTACTTTTTAGCCGGACACTAGTTTAACAACAACATCAAAAAATCAAAATTCCAGAGTCACCTGAACTCACATTTGAGCCACCCAAACAGACATAAACCCTTGTGAGTCCACAGGAGATGATTAGAAAAAGGAAGGGACCCTCTGAAGCCCAATTCCTGTTATCAACTGCCTGCTACTCTGAATGTGGCAGAATTCTGAGGGCTGGCACAGGGGGAATCAGACAACAGCAGCCACGGGGGGGCGGGGGGGGGGGGGTGGTGCAGGGTGCAACTTGGGCCTGAGGATCAGCCCAGCCCTTTATCAGCACATATGCACCTTGCAGTGCCAGCCACTGGTGCAGATGGCAGGGAAGCTCTTTCAGTAGATTTGACTCCTTCTTCTCCTAATTCCTCCACTACAGTTTTATCTCTATTCCCATTCTACAATCTATCACTGGTCTGTGAGGAGAAAGACAGTAGGTAGAAGAAAGGAAGTGACAAGTGAACTTAGGATCTCAAAGCACATCCAAGAACACAATCCCAAAGGGAAGGCACGCAGGCCTACACCTGATACTGAAGCCAGAAGCAGCCCCTACAGTCCAATGTCAGAGGCTTTTTGACAATAATTAGAAAGGCATGACCAACACTTACCTGACCACCAAAGGACTCTTTCTTGGATGAACTCTGAGCTTGAGGGGGTCCCACGGAGGGCAACAACCTTGAAGGGCTCTTCTTGCTTTGAGGAAGCAGTGAAGACAGGAAGCCGACTCGAGGTGACTGGGAAAGGGAGGCGGTCCTCTGGCTGCACACCATGGCTCTGGTCAAGGGAAACACATAGTGTCACAGGACTGGAAGGAAGACAAGGAAGACCCAAGAACACAGAGATCCTGGGCTATGAACAACGTTAGTGAGGTGACCTCAGCCAGCTCTGAAACTTCAGCTTATAAGACATTATCCTTCATATCATTTCCTGTGCACAGGGAGCCAGCAGCTCACCTGGCCTAACAGTGAAGTCTAGCTATTCTCTGAGGGCCCAGTAAAGGTCAATGCTGCCTTGTCTGAGAGCCACTGGCCACACATGACACTGAGGAGCTGAGCTATGGTTAGTCCAGATCAAGGTGTCCTGGATATGTAAGACACACTAGAATTCTAAGACTTAGCATGAAAACAATGTCAAATAGTTCATTCATATTTTGTTTATATTTATTACATGTTGAAACAGTTTGGACATATAGAGTTAAATAAAATACATCAGCAAAACTTGTTTCATACTTTTTTTTTTCTAACAAGCCTACTGGAAAACTTTAAAATGACCATCTTTGACTGGTTTTTCATACACTAGATGACAGTGGCTAAGAAACCAGGGCCATTTCCTGTTGAGGAGCGTGGCTACTGCCTGGTTCTGCATCTTGACTCATCGGTCACTGTCACCTGACGGTTGTCTGGTTATTCAAGTGCTGCTGTTATGATTATGTTATGATTATTATCATTCAGACTTCAGCATTAACTAGATGTTTGGGAAATTTTTTGTGGGTTTTTTCTTCCAGTACTGTGATCTAACCCGTGGCCAGTTACATGCTAAGCAAACACTCTATCACTGACCTACAACCCAGTCTAAAATAGTTACTCTCTCTCTGAGAGAGAGTGGGCGGGGGGGGGGGGGGGGGGGGGGGGGGGGGGGGGGGGGGGGGGGGGGGGGGGGGGGGTGTTGGTGATGGTACTATAGGGATTGAGCCCAGGGCCTTCACACTGAGATATATCTCCAACACTTTTTTATTTATTTTTTTTTTTTTTGAGACAGGATCTTGCTGAGTTCTTAAGTGGCCCAAGCTCATCTCAAACTTGTGACCCTCCTCCCTCAGCCTCTCAAGAGTGCTGGGATTACAGGCCTACACCAATGGACCAAGCGAACAGCTTCTTTTTAAGGTCATTCAAATACCTCTTTCCAATTTTTGCCTACTTCTGTAGGGCAGAACCCTCAGAGCCTCACTGAACTCCTTAAAACAAAAATATACTATAGAGGTTGTACTTACTGATCTAGGCTATGTATATCTGCATGGGCAAGCGCCTGAAGAGCTGTGCAGGTCCCCATCCCTCCAGGCTAACCAGAAGTTTGGGTAAGAACAACTCCCGGAGAACTCTAGTGGCTACAGGGACCATACTCATATAACTCTGAGGCCAAGGCAGGTATGTCAATGAGCTCTTGGTAATTCTCTCTCAAAAGGCACAGGGGCTACAGGCAGCACAAGGTCTGAGTGATGCTCAGGACATAGAGCACAGAGGACAGAGACAAGGGAACCAGCCTCCATGTCTGAGCCCTAATGCACACTCACAGCTCTGAGTCTCCTAGGCGGTCCATACTGGACACATAAGGAGGCAACTTGTGTTGGACCAAGGCCTCTTCCTCTTCAGGCTGTTGCTCCTCCTTCTTCAGTCGGTGGATTTCAGCTTGCAAGGCAAAAAGCTAGGGAGGGCAGAACTGAGTTAGCCAATGATCTGATCTAACCTTTGCTCTGCTCGGGGAGGTTTCTAGACACATCACATCTAAATCTAACCTCACTAGCTCAAATTGCCACTCACCCCCAGCCTCAAGGTGCTTTTGCATTTCTATTCATGTTGCACTGGGGAAAAAAATCTGAGGGCAACTGTTAGCACTGGACTAGTAAGGCAAGAAAGTCAAGAATAGTGAATACATCCAAAGCCCAGTTTTTGTCCTCATCATTTGATATGCTTTCTTTTTACCATTTGGTCCTTCCTGAAATCACTGAAGAAAAATAGCTCCACCCATTCCACTTTACTCCGAAATCTACAAAATTAGACTTTAAGACTCACATGGAAAAAAATTTTAAATAGATTTTAGCTTTTCAAACTTCCACCTGAAGACAACTACACAAACACCCCACACCCACCCCTACCCCAAAATCCAAGAATCTTAAACACCAAAACCTAAACATCTGGTAAGCTTCCTTTTCCTGACAATATCACTGACAGATATCTTTATTTCAGAACAAGGAAATGCTCCTCAGGCAAAATGTAAACACAGGTCTCCTGGCCTTATATTTTTTAAACAAGAAAAACAGCCTAAATAGGAACAACTAAATTATACCTGAATTGTGAACATTATATGTGACTATGTACGAAAGAAGACTGTAAAGACAGAACAAACATGGAAAAACAAGTGGAGTGCAAGATCGTGTGATTACACATGCATCTTGGCAAGTTCATTCCTGGTACTATTTTGCTTATGTTGCACACATGATTTAAAGCATGAATTTTGACTCCAGTGATCAGAAGCTGGTACAGCCCTAAGTTCCTAATACTAACTGACTGATGACTCACTCTCACTTAAGATCAGTTCAGCTTCTCAATGTTTAATAAGCACTCTAGTGCCACTACCTAATTTCACACCCAAAAAGCAGAAGTCCTTTCTGAGGAGTGAGCCTGTTCAAAACAAACCTTTTGGCGCAGAACTTCATTTTCTTCTTGAACCTGATTGGTCCTCTGGCACTCCGCATCAAAGTTCAGGATCACAGGAACTGGTGCACAAAGTTAAAGAATAAGCCTGCTTGGGAACAGTGAAAATTCCTTGCCAAACCCTTAACACAGCAGCTAAACACTCGAACACGAGACACAGGGAAGAGAGGACTGAATCAGTGCTGTGGAGAACCAGGCCAGGCAGATTTCTTTTGGACTCAGAGACACATAGCAATCTGTATGGCAAACCCGTGGAAAAGACATAAATCCACATCTGGGCATTTTCCCCAAAAACACCAACAGTAAAGAGGTAGCGTCCAGTGGGCTTTGGAGCCAGACTAGGCTATAGTGAGGTACACGCAGACACTCAGTGGAAAGGAACCCCAGAGGCAGGATCAGCAGGAAGCTGGGGGAGAGAAAGGCAGACAAGGTCGGGGTGGTTTCCCACTCATCCATACACAAAAAAGAACAAAGACAGGAGCCTCTACCAGAAATCGATCTCCCAAAAGCTAAAGTAGCAACCAGTATCAGCACCTTACCAAACTCCCTTTTCTTCTCCTAGATTTCCAGCTGAGGAAGCATGCATAACAAAGCAGGCTTTGGATCTCAGGCCTTCTGTGGCAAAACAGCACTCTTGCCAGATGTGGGTTATTGATACACAATCTCACTCATACGTTCATTCTCCCTCCCTCCCTCTCATTCCTCCCTCCAACCTCATACCTACACATGTAATCTTAAATCTTAAAGCAATCCTGTTTTCTGGTAAATTGAGGAACAATGCTATCACTGTCATGGGAGTAACTCAAAAACTACCTCAGGCAGGAAACTCAATCTAGTACAGAATCCCAGCAAAGGCAAGCGAGATCTCTAGAGACATATGGCAAGCACAGAGTTCTCAAGCCTTGCTGGGTTACCAAGTAGCCACCTCTGCCCCACTTCGCTGCTGCCACAGTCCTACCAGCGTATTTCTTCAACCACACAGCATCAGAACTAAGATGTATGACTCTCTGGCCTCCTGACAAAAATAACCACAATTTGCTCACTTCCCTCACATGACATAGGCCACTGGGTTTTCTAAAGAAGAAACACTAGACTGGGCTCAGGCAACACGCCTAGGCTCAGACAGCAGAAAGGATATGCATGCACTGAAACAGGACACTCAGGAAGTTGTGCAGGGACACAATGAAAGTGTCAGCCCACTGTCGAGAAAAGTAGGTAGCAAAGGTGGGGTTGGTGTCTGGGGATGGCAGGAAGGGCAGCACAAACCAATCCTTCCACTCAGCTTGGTTCTGGAGCTCTGTGGCTTGCTTTGCAAAAAACTCCTGAGCCTTGTCATTTCTGTTTGTCTGCCAAGACACAAGAGAGGCGGCAGGGAGGAGGAAGAAACAAAAGTCCAGAGGTAAGATTCTTCATCACTGCACAACAGTCAGCCTTCAGTCACTACCTGCCAGGTAAGTGACAGAACAGGCTCTATCAACTCCATCATATAGGATCTATCAACTCCATCAAGGATCTTATAACTGTAAACTGAAGTACTAATGATAAAGGCCGTCCTGAAAACTAATTGCCAGTTGATGTTCAAATAGTCCAAGTGACTTATTGCCCCACATTTCCTATCATCTCTGTTTCTCAACCTTTATATCCCTTAAAAACACTGACTGGGCTTATATGGAAGAGGGGAAACAGAAAGAGAGAAAACAAGTCAGATGGCCGGCGAAGATGAAAAGAATAAAAAGTTAAGAAAATAGTCAAAAATAATTCACACTGTGGCAGCTCAGCTTGTGCTCATAATAACACACAGAGTCATGCATAAAGGCTAGAAGAAACTCTTATTTCTGGATCATAGAGCCCTCCCCATCAAGGGAAGCAAAATCTCTAAATCAACGAGCACCTGGATTGTGTAGACAAGATAAAAGCGGAACAGGCTGGTTCTCAGCTTGTTGATGGTAGGCCTATATATGTCCTCCAAGCGGCTGAAGAGCCTGCGCTCCAGGTAGCTCCAGTAATCCCGAAGGGCAGCCAAGTCATACACCTGCATCAACTGCTGCAATTGGTCCACAATCTTGTCCACCTAGTGACAGAAAGCAGCGCCAGAGAAGAGGGTGAACGACAGAAGGTATTTTTCCCTCACTGCACAGAATACGGCTTTGTCCTCTGACTACGGCATTTAAATGCTAAAAACATCTTATTTATATTGAGACTTTATAATTTTTTCCAAAACATATTCATGTAACAGATTTTTAATGCTTATCTGAAGCTAAATGCATGTCTTGACCCACTGGCAAGCAAGAAATTTAGGTATAAAAAGAAATCACTGGCCCTGGAAACAAAAAATCTGGTCAGGTCTTAGATCTACTTATCACCATGTGCCTTGGTCACCAAAGCCCCTACAGACAATCAGTGTCAGCCAAAGAAGTCATCTCCTCGTGAGGGGCAATTTCCTAAAACATACAATCTGGAAAAAGTTTGGGTATGAGCATCAATCCAATCCCACCTTTAAAAATATATTAGCACACTGAAGCCTGGAGAGGTGAAATGACTTGCTTTACCCACTAAGTAACAACTAATCTTATCAAGGCAAAAACCCAGGCCTCCTTCCACCCCCGCTGGCTCACTGCCTAGGCCAGTTCAATTCAGCATAGCCATACGTGCAAATCATACACGAGAAGTTCCAAAAAACCTCTCCATGGAAACTGATACAGTCGTTCCACAGCAGAGGAAATCTTCCTTAACTGCAGCAGCGAAATTGCCAATCTCGGACAAGGCCATTCATAAACGGCACAGCAGCTTAAACCCAGCCAGCATTTGAGCTGCCGTCCTCGTCGCCCTCGCTGTCCCTGGAATTCCACCCTCGAGTCTCCTTCTTGCAAGAACTCAACCATCTACCTATCCTTGGCTCCTAAAACCTCGTGGCCATGCTGGTCAACAACACTGCCCGGCACCTGCTGAGTGGCTGGGATCAAGAATGGGACCCGGGACCACAAGTCAAGGCACCTGGACCCCGGTGCTTCTGACTCGGTGAGCAACTTCAAGCAAGTCACGTCAGTCTTAGGTTCCTCACGCCGAGCGAAGGCAAACGCGGAGTACCCAGGGTCGCCCCCAGCGCGGTGACAGCGCCGCTCTCCGCCCGGAGCGCTGTGCCGGGGGGGAGGGGGCTGCGCTCGGGCTGCCTCCCCTGCGCCGCGTCCGCCATCCCCTCACCCGGAACCCTTTCTCCTTGTCCGCCTTGATCTCGGCGTCCAGCTGCCTCAGGGTGTGCGTGAAGCCGCGGAACAGCAGGTACTCCCGCACGAGCTCGTCCGTGCGCTCCACAGCCTCCGCCATAGCTGCGCCTGCGGCTGGAAGGGCCGCCACTGCGGGCCCGGAGGGGCGGGGCCTACGCAGATCACGCCCGCGGCCGGCCTATCAGCCAGCACGCCTGGCACGCCGCGCGCTGGAGGCCCCGCCCCTCCCCGCCCCTCGGCCCGGCCTCCAGCCTAGTCTCGGCACCGCCCCTCAGCCGTCGTCAGCGTCACCCTCTCGAAGGGCCTAAGAGCCCCAGTCCGCCGCAGTTCCCGGGCGTCGCCGGCGGCCGCTTTTTCTATCTGCGCTTCTCGAAGTGACAGCTTCCGGGCAAGTCAAGTAGGACTGAACCTTGGGAACATCCTCGAAAAGAGCCGGGCGGCGGATGAGGCGTCCGTTGGCATCGCACCGAGGAATCCTTTGTTCCCCGCCCTTCTTTTACACACGAGTCCCGAGCGATCGAGCGAGCGCGAACTCCACAGAAGCCCTGCTTTCCTTAATAAGATTATTTAACGGCTCTGCTGGATAACCAAGATGCACTGAGAAAAAAAAGACAAGTTGCGGAATAGTACCTACACTGTGGCCCCAGTTTCTTGTTTAAAAAAAGAAAAGGTGCGTGTACATTTTTAAAATTCAGGAAGATGCATCCCGGTTCCTGACAGTTATTTCAGAGGTGAGGCTATGAGAGAATGGCAATTCCTTTTTTCTTACCTCTCTTTAAATAATACAGGGATTTTTAGAAGGTGTACATGTTTTGCTCAGCCAGAAAATAGCTAATATCTTTGAGCTTTCCTTCATCTGTGAAATGGTGACAATAATAACCCCTGTCCTGCAGATTCATAATGAAGATTTGATAAGTAATGCATGAAACCAGCCCAGTGAATGGCCCTTTGATAAAAATAAATATCCCTTTTCCTTCCCTCTAAGTGGTAGGACTTTTTGTTTTTGCCAGAGTTCATCTCGGAATCATCACTACCGCGGGGCTGACACCCTCTAATCCTACTATATGGAAGTCAGCTTCAAAGAGGCTCTAATCTGAGTTAGAGAAACCCGAGGAGGTAACCAAATGTAAGCCACAGCAAGGCAGTTGCTTGTTCTTTACCAGCTGTCTCTGTTCTCCACAGTGCATCCCCCAAGCAACCAGCCTTGTCCCCAAAGGGCAGGAAAGAAGAGTGAGGGTACCCTGTGACTGCTGGGAGAACAAGATCAAATCCTGATGTGGCACCTCAGATCATCAAAAGAGAACTTAGGAAATTGAAGCAAGTAGCAACCCCAAAAATTCTGCCTTTAAGAAAGTCATAATTAGATTTCCTTAGGGTACCTGCAGTCTGCACCCTCAGCTGTCCCTCCCCCACCTCCCTCTGCCCTGGAACTTCCCAGACCAGAACTCTCACCAAGTAGCCCAGGGATAATCAACTACAATAGAGGTTAAACTACACATTTCTAGACCAACCACCACCTACTCTCTCAGAAATGCCTGAATGGTACCTGAACATTTGATTTTGGAGAAAGTTCTTGGTGACTCTTAGGAACACATTTGAAAACACACTTATTCATCATGATAGAGGATGAAAGAGATTGGCTGCTCAACAACAGACCTTCCAGGCATGAATGATCCTTTACAGTTTAATGGTAACAACAATAATGTCTTATAGTTGCAAAAAGCTTTTACATACCTTATTTCACTTGAAAAGCATGCAACCCCATAAAGTCTTTTTTTCTTACAAACCTGTATATAAAAATAATGTGGAACTTGTACACAAATGTTTATTCATAATAGCTAAAAACTAGAAACAACTCAAATTTTCTTTAATAACAACATTTCACTTATATAGCCTTTTTAACAAAAGTAAAAAGATAATCCACAATAGTCAAACACTTGAGGCTTGGGGGGGGGGGTCATTCCAGACCAACCCATAACAACAATACTATTAACAATTATTGGCTCTAAGTAGTAGAGCTGTGTCTTAGTTACTTTGTTCTTGGTGTGATTCAATACCCAACATCCACAAATTTAGGGAAGAAAGATTTACTTTAGCGTACAGTTTCAGAAGGACACAGTCCACTCACAAATGGGAGGCTGGAAAATAATAGAAGCACAGGCAGGCCTGGAAGCAGGGGCAGGGCCAGAGCCAGAGCTCCAGCGGCAGAGATCCTCACTACATGGTGGTACAGAGAGAAAGAGTGGAAGAAAGGGCAGAACCAGCACATGCTCCTCCAGATCAAGTCCCAAGCACCCGGTCTTCCAGCCAGGCCCCACCTCCCAACCCTATATAGTATCCATAGGAACATGAAGCTTTTTGGGGACACCACAGATCCAAATCACAACAAGGTGTTTATGGATATTTTCTGACTTTGTTCTTATACGTGTTAATATTTTTAAATTTCTTAGTAATAAATATTCATTTTGCAATTTTTAATTAAAATTAATGCAATACTTAATAATGGCATGTGCATATAAACAACCAAATCTTAGTTGTGACTAAATCAACTTATTATCAACTAACCTCCCCCAAACCTTCAAGCATAAATTGCCTCTTGAGGCAGATGACCCAGAGCTCTGTCTAACTCTAACAGTTCTCAGGCCTCACATTGTACGAAGCTGAGAACTTCGGTATATCTGTTTCACCCTAAAGACAGAAAGTAAATTACTTTACTCAGACTGTACTCCATGGAAAGCACTCAAATAGACTGAGGACTGGTCACCTCCTAAATCCTTTGTCTTCCAACGAAGTCCCTATTTGCACAGAGCAGTAAACCACCAATAAAGCTAATAGACTGTCAGCAATAGAAATTGAGTCCATGAGTTTATGAGCCTATAAAATCATTCACTTTCTCTGCTAGAACAATTCAAGTCAAGAAGGTTAATAAGTAATCTGGCCTTTGCAAACAGCACTTAGAGTAGACCATGAGGGATTTCCATCTCTGTTGTAACACTTCTTAAAAACTAGCTCCCATGCTGTCTCTAATCCAGATACCACCTTCTACCACACCTGTGGCAAATCTTCACATTTCACTCCATCTCCTTCCCTCAGTCTCTTCATCATGGTCTCTGCTGTTATGAGTCCTCCCTTTTCCAACACATCTTTATTGTCCTTCTTAGGGCTTCTCTTCATCTGTTACCATTGTCTGGAAATGGCCACCCAGAGCTTCTCCTGAGGAAACGTTCTATGTCTCCTTCTTTTTGGATCTGAGGCAATGGCCCTTGTCCACTGTATTCTACTATTCTGTACAAGGGGCATATAATCCAGATGTCCTTCCTCTACATTTCCAATATCACCCTTGATTGCTCTGTGCCCACAAGACACATCTCACAGCACCTGTTTTGTTGCTAGCCAAATTTTAAAAAGACAAAGTTTTGAGACTCACCTGTGAGTTCTACCATTTGAACAGCTTTCTCTGTGCAACTAGAAATGCCTAAGACTGGCTTCTTCAACAAAGAACCCAAAGTCAAGTATAGTCGCCCTCTCTACTGACTCCTGTACTTAGCTACCAATTTACATCAGGTACTTAGTTACCAACTTACACCAGTTTAACCATGTGTGCATAGCTACCAGTTCACAGCAAAGTCAGTTGGATAGAAGCTTTCACCCTTGTAGCTAATTTTTCAGAGTAATTCTGTATTTTTGGGGTTTTATAAAATATTTGACCTTGTACTTTGCCTCACATTTTATTCCATTTTTTTCAGTGGTTCATTTTTATTGTATTCTATAAAGGTTTTAAGTGATACAGATTGGAAATAGTGAATCATTTTTAAAACCTTATACTTCAAGACATAATTTGGGACTCACTGGGTTTTTCTTGTTTCCTAGAACTCCTTCTCTTTCCCCACAGCCCCTCTGCTTCCCGCCTGCCCCACTGTTTCCCAGCTACCCCTCTGTTCCCAGCTGTCTCTCTGTTTCTCAGCTGACGCTTTGTTGCCTGGATTTTCCTGTTTTCCAGATTTTCCTATTTCCCAGGTTTTCCTCTGTCTCCTGGATGTCCTTTTTTCTAGCTGTCCCTCTATTTCCTGGACTTTACTTTGTTTCCCAGCTGTCCCTCTGGTTCCTGGATTTTCCTGTTTCCCAGGTGTCTGTTTCCAATCTTTTCCTTTGTTTCCAAAATGCCCGTGTTTCCCAACCTCCTTCTGTCTACCAGATTTTCCTGTTTCCTAGATATCCTCTGGTTTCTTGTTGTCCATGTGCTTCCTAGATTTCCTGTTTACTGAATATCCCTTTTTTCCTGGATGTTTTCCTGTTTCTCAGGGTTTCCTCTGTTTCCCAGATTTTTCTTTTTCCCGGATATCCTTCTGTATCATGAATTTTTCTTTGTTTTTCAGAGGTCCCTCTATTTCCTGTGCTGGTAGAGGGGGTATTTCAAGGAAGGTTCTATGTTACTGTGCTTAGGGGAGAGCTGAAATCAATCAAACACTCATTTTCAATATGAAATTAGACTGCCTTACGAATTTCATTGTTATAGTTCTTTTCTTATGTGGACTGGTGGGTGAGGCCATGTGAAAAAATCTCAACACAAATATACTAAGATACAAGAAAAGAAGAAGAAGGAGAAGAAGAAGAAGAAGAAGAAGAAGAAGAAGAAGAAGAAGAAGAAGAAGGAGAAGAAGAAGAAGGAGGAGGAGGAGGAGGAGGAGGAGGAGGAGGAGGAGAAGAAGTACTTTCAGCAAATCATCCCAATAGAGGGCTCTACTGGACCCAGAGAAGAGGCATCAAGATATGGCCACTGCAGCCCATATAAGGGGTGGGAAGCTGAGCTAAAGAGTGGTGATTTGAGCGGTGAACTGAGTCAGACATAGAAGATTAAATATGTTAAATATCACATGGTTTCTTTGATTGGGGAAACCCAAAATATAGGCATTCTATAGAATCAAATGGATGTGATAGTTGAAGTTAAGGGAGGATGGGGAGAGTGTGGGAGGGCCAAAAATGGAAGGGATTGTAAAGTTGATGTGATATATATGTGCACAATATACTCAGGTTCATTGTAAACATTATGTATCACATATATGTATTAATAAAAATAGGGGAGGGGGAAATTAGGCTGTTGCAGGTAAATCGGTGTCTGAGCAACTACCCCTCAGGACTGTGTTTCTCTGGGGTGCGATGTGCTTTCCAGTTCAATGCATCGATGGAAACAAATGCACGTGTGTTCTAGTGGCTGAGGCTGGTGGGGTGGGTTGGGGAGGTGACTAGATGAAAGGCTAGGGTGGGTTCAAGATCGGATTCCAAACTGTCTGTGTTCCCTCAATGCAAAGTTAAGATTCTCCAAGACAGAGGCTCACAGACACAATACCCCTGCCCTCACCACAACCTGAGACACCGTGGGACTGGTGGTGGAGAGATAGGCCAGGACCAGGAGAATGTGGTAGTAAGAATGGGAGAAATTCCTCAGCACCCTTCAAAACTCCACATCAAAGCTGCCTAAGGATCTGAAGGATCAGGGTTCAACATAATCTTGGCAGTACTTTGTAGAGAAACGAATATTTTCAATTTACCTTGGGTCTGATGAAACAGACCTGTAATCCCAGGACTCTAGTAAGCTGATGCAGGAAGATTATAAGTTTGAGACCAGCCTGGGGAACTTAGCAACCTAGTACATTCTGTCTCAAAATCAAAATTTTAAAAAATGGGCTGGGGTTGAAACTCAGTGTGAAGGGCCCGGGCTCAACCCCAGTAATAAATTAATTAATGAATTTACCTTCAAAGAGAGTATTTCTTACTGGATGCTTTTTATAAGGTAGTTTCTTTATATACAGTGCACCATTTAATGTTTCACAGGGCAACCCCTATTTCTGGGTCCCTCTTCTGACTAATAGAATCTTTACCAGCTTTCTTTCCCCTTGTAGGCTTTCTTCCCGTTCTATCAGTTTCCCAATAAAGTGTTCTCGCCACAAAAAAATAAAATAAAATTTTCACAAAATTCCTTTGAGAGGTGAGTCTGTGACTCACCAGAATCAAAATTAAAGTACTCTACTGTGTGCTTTCAGTGGGGCTCGTTAATAGCCAGCGCCATATCATAGGCATTGTGAGGTAGAGCCTGAATTGGAACCCAACTATGGATGTCACCAAAGCCCCTGCTACTCCTGCTAAACCAGGTGACCTGTTTAGCTCCGCCTCCAGAGCTGAAGCAGCTCATCTGCATGCCGCCACGGGGTGCCTCTTCTGTTTACACACAGGCTCTGAGTCCAGCACTTTCCAAGGTCTTACTCATGTTGCTGTTCAACATGGGTGACAGACTGCCTGGCACCTCCAGGGTGTAAATGATGTAGTACGGTCGAGACCATCATAAAATATTTTAGGACACAGGAACACAAGCAAAAAGAGGCTTACACATAAGAGGACATCTATTTCAGTCTGAGAGAATTTCTCGCCATATCGAGGAGCAAACACTTTTTTTCTTTATATTTTAATTTGGCCTTTTAAAGGGGTCTTCTCTACAATCCTTAGCCCTCTTTCTTTCTTTCTTTTTTATTTATTTTTTTTAACATCTCATTTAAAATGTCATTCCCCTCTTACCGTGTAGTCTTCATTTATTCCTTTTTCGTCTTTTTTCCTTGAGGCTGCAGCCTGGTACTCTGGCCTTTCACTGAAGGTACTAGAAGCGCAGGCCTGTAAATTCAGCACCCGGGGAGGCTGAAGAGCGTCCCAAGTTCGAGCTCAGCCTGGACAACCTGGCAAGACTCTGCCTCAAAAATCAAAAATAAAAGAAGGCTCAGAGTGAAAGCCCTGGGCTAAATTCCGAGTACCACAGAGGAAAGGGGAGGAAGAGGAGGGAAGGGTGTGCATGTATCTTTAGCTCTCAAAATAACCCTGTAAGGTAGATGGCATTGCCCCAGTCCGGGAAAGAGAAAACTGGCGCAGAGGACAGGCAGGGTGAGAAGGTCAGCCCCGCCCCTCCCCCCGCCACACCATTTCACGTGTCATTTGGACAAATGGCTACAATTTCTTTCCCGGCCCACGTTCCCATTGGCCCCGCACCACGCAACGCCATTGGCTAAGGGGTAGTGACAGGGCAGCGATTGGTCCCCACCCGAGGTGCCAGGTATGCTTTCAGCCGGGAGAAGAAGCCTCAAGCCTCACTCAGGCGGAGACGCGGGGTGACCGCTGCGAGGCGTAGCGTGTACGGCTTCGGCCTCCCCAGACGTGAGTATGAGGGGTGAACCCCCGAAGGGCGCCTTGGGCCTGAGCGCTCACGCACACCCTAGTTGGCTTACTGAAGGCGAAGCCAACGGGAAAACAGTGAGGTCTGCGTTCCTACGTCGTATGTGCGTTTGTATATGTCAGGCCTTCTCCCGCTTCGGGGCCGGGAGCGTAGCTCAGAGGTTACAGCACTTGCTCTAGCAGGCCCAAGTCCCTGCGGTTGGTTCTCCAGCACCACGTAAGCCGGGCGAGGTGGCACCCGCCTGTACTCTCAGCACTTCAGGAGGCTGAGGCAGGAGGGTTGTTGTGAGTTCGAGGACAGACTGGGCTATGTGGTGAGTTCAGGACCAGCCTGGGCTACAGAATGAGACCCCGTCTCAAAAAATTATTTTGGATATTTCATCTTAAATTTTAATTTCTTTTTTGTGGTCCTGGGAGTGGAACTCGGGCTTTCTCACTAGGCCACACCCCCGCCAACTCAGCCGCTGCACCCCCACCCCACCCCACCCCCACGCCGCACACCCCCACCTCGCCCCCCCCCCCGCCCCCAGCCGAATCCCACCTCACGCCGCAGCTGTAAGCGCCCTCGCACAGAGTTAGAGGACACTGCCTGTGGGTTGCAATACATTTCAGAGTTAGAGGACACTGCCTGTGGGTTGCAATACATTTCCAGAGTATCGTATCCATTTGCCTAGGTTTGCGAGTGTAGTGGATCCCACTCAAATGTGTTGTGGAATAATGCTTTAAAAAGACTGAAAGGTTTGCTTAGGAAGCTAAGTCAGGACGATTGCAAGTTTGAGCTTAGCTGAGGCAGTTGGATTGCAAGTTTGAGTCTGGCCCGGGTAGTTTAATGACTTAGTGGGACCCTGTCTCAAAATAAATTAAGACAAAATCTAAAAAGCTGAGGATGTATGCAGTTCAGGGGTAGAGTACCTCTGAGTTGTTAGTACCACAAAAAGAAGAAATAAAGAAAAAGTTGAAACTTTAAAAAGGGGGAGTCTTTTTATTATTTTATTGAATAAGCTTTCTAAGTGCCAGCTCTAAGTGGGTAATATATAGTGTTTTAACAGAAATATATTTTAATGTGTGCTCTATAGATGAGAAATAATGATAAAATTTCATGGGACAACGTGAATCTTCATCAAATGTCCTCTTAGAAGAAACTATCAATGCAGCTGTCTTTTAACTTAAAGGTTGTGTTTAGAAAGCCAATCCCATAGACAGGGTTGAGCACAGCAGTATGTTTTTTTAAGAGAAAAAAAAATGTTAAAGCAATAAGCATTCTAGAATGCTGTTCGGCGCCAGTTACCTGAACAAGGAATGGGCTTTGCACAAAGAAACGTGCTCAGTAAATAGCTTTCCATTGAACTGCAGCCCCCCAAATTACTTAAAATGCAGCTTCTGACACTGTTACGTGCTCTATACACCACTTCTATTGGAACCTAAGTGGCTTGTGCTGTTTGATTTTGTTTCAGATAGCACAGGCTCAGGTCTATGACCTTGTTAAGTGAAAACGTTTAGGGTACAATTTAAAGAATTTTCACCTCTTTTATGCAGATAAAGGAATTAAGACCTGGAGAGTTTCTTGCCCTGAGTTCAGTTCCCCAGCTCCACATAATATAGGCATAATGGTGCTCACCTATAATCCCAGAACTTGGGAGGCTGAGGCAGGAGGATTGCTATGAGGTCGAGGTCAGCCTGGGATACAAGCGAGTTCAGTACCAGCCTGGAATGCAGAATGAGATTCTGTCTCAGAAAAAAAGTGGGGGGATGAAGGAAGTAGAGAGAGAGAGAGAGAGAGAGAGAGAGAGAAGAGAAAATCTTCAAGCAAAGTAGTGGGGCCCTTCCTAGTTTCCGTGCCAGATCCCCCCTCCCAAGCTCCAGGGGAAAAGTGTCCTCCAGCTCCTGACCACAGTAAAGGGAGGGAGAGGCCACAGCTCAAGGCAGGTGGCCAAAATGTTCTAGTGCTAATAATAATAAAGATTTTTGTGCTCGTTATTGATCATTTTCATTGGTTTAGGGTCTTTCACCTGGGAGGTGTCGCCTTTTTGTCTGTTTAGTCCGCTTTTCTTTTTTTTTCAGTGTTGCATCTTTGTTACTCAGGGTTTCAAAAAGGCATAATATTACGTTGCGGCTTATAATGGAGACCTCTGAAGGAGACCACAACCCTAGTGGCACAGCCATTCCCCAGCTGCTGCCACAGACACAGGAGATCGAGCCTCGAGTGGCCCGCCGACGCCTGTCGCAGGCCCGCCACCGAGCTACCCTGATAGAGCTCTTCAGCAATCTAAAGAATACTGTTTACTCCCACCCTGAGCTCACAGCCACAAAGGTACAGGGACCTGGGTGTGGGGAGGAAACTTTTCTCCAGATGGAGGGACTATGGAATGAGATGAGGACTGGCCTGGGGCTGCCACCTCTGCTGCCTACCCCTATGGGCTGGGCCTGGGTGGTCAGCCATTATTGTGGGTGCTGCGTGGTGCCAGAAGTAAGTTGTGAGAACTGGGCCTTATCTACCTGCAGCAGACCAGCCTGATACAAAAAGAGAAACTACAGAGTTAAGGAGGGGCCTGGTCAGTCAGCAACTGCAGTGCCTACCTCATTTGCAGGCAGTGGTAAGCCTTCAGCGTCCACATGCATGCACACATGCAAATGTACACATGCACATAGCACACCGTATATTCACGCACACATCACAGGCACACACACACACACGCATATGCCATACCACCATCACACACGTACACCCACTCCACACATGCACACGTGTGTGCATGATGCATGTGTATACTCTTGAGTTTGATGTACCAACAAGGTCTTCCTTAGAGGCAACAGGTCTCTCCAGGTAAGTATTTATCTTTTCCTGCTCCTAATTTTGCTTTCCCCTCATACCACTTTTTAATTGCTAATTAATAATAAATTAATTAAATTACTGGCAGAGCAATAGGAACAAGTCCAGATAGATTGGGGTGGTGGTAAAAGGGATGGAATTAGTATTAACTGTGCAGGAATTTTAAGAAGCCAGAGTGGAGATTCCTCCAAGAGTTATAGTTCTCAACTATACTATAGTTCCTTCTGTTACAAGAGGGAACGTAGTTAAGGAAACACTTAAAGCTGGTTGGTGGCAGTGCCTGGAAGGGGCCCTCTACCCACTTCCGGTCTAGTCCTCTTCCCACCATCCACCCCTCAGGACATCCCCATTGGCCTGTAACTGTTCGAAGCAGCAGAGTTTCAAAGCCCCAACAGTTTCAATTTCTAGTGAGGACAACTGTCTGGTTTTCACCTTCTAGCTACATGCTTACATGACAGGAACGAACAGGGTCCCTCAGGCCTCTTTGTTAGGGCACTCATTCTGTTTATGAGAACTTTACTCTGATGAACTTTCAAAAGGCCTGCTTTCCCAATACATTTATATAGGGGTTTAGGCTTGAACATATGTACTTAAGGGGACACAGCCAGAGAATTGTCTTCCCACCCTAAAAGCAAGCCCCAAATTCTGGCAAACAGCGCACCCCCTCATTCCAAGTTCTTGCTGCCTTGATAGCATAACCGTGAACGAAGGATGAGGACAGCAAAGAGTGCAGGAGAAATGGGTGGGCCTTGCTCTAGAAGGAGTGTTCAGAGATTATGCAATTGACTATAATCTCACGTAACTACTGGTCCTGTCAGCTCTTCTGGGAGACAGCAGAGAGAGAGAGAGAGAGAGAGAGAGAGAGAGAGAGAGAGAGAGAGAGAGAGAGAGAGAGAGAGAACTTCCTGCTTCCCTCGAGTCTCTTTTTTATGTATCATCAGGATTCCTGAGAATCTGGAATGGCAAAACCCATGCTGTCATCCCCAAGGTACCTTGGCACCCTCTTCCACTGCACACCTCACAATTTGACCATATCTCCCGGAAACCACCCTAAGCAAGCATTTGGTACATTTTTAGATCATCTGAGTATAGACATTTAACAAGTAAATCATGTGAGACTATTACATTTATACTAACTAGCAGTTGCATAGGCCAGTGAAAAGCCTGGCCTGCACCTTTGTGCATTTCCTCAGGTACCATGTTCTCTTATACCTGCATGATGTCTCCAGAATCATCTGCCTTACTGCAACACAGGAAGGTTGGTTGCTAAATGTGGCTTCTTTCCAAATATTTTTGTATTTCTGTGAGAATGCATCACTAGGATGAGAACCCATTTCTAAGGCTTTCTGAGGTTTGGATAGAAAGTTTTACCCTTTTCCCTGGCAAGGTCAAGGGTGTGACTGCATCTTGGGATATGTGGCCTCCAATTCAGAAGAATGGTTTCTGGTCCACAAACCCAGTCTTTGTGGTCAAAGGTTGTCTTCTCCGTATTGTCTCTTCCCTCAGTGGCAGGTTCTAAATAAGACGAAGAGCTATATTCTGGAACTGGAACAAACGCTGGATAACTTGCTGAAGATTCAAGGTAATAGAGCCCTCTTTGGAGAAAGCTGGTACCATCTCCCTATTGAAAACAAAGAAATTTGTTATATAGAACTGACAGATATTTACTGAAGACCTACTGTGTGCTTGTACTATGATTAAGATTGACAAGATTGGGTTGGAGGAATGGCACAGCAGTTAAAGTGCTTGCCTAGCAAACACAACGACCTGAGTTCGATTCCCCAGCACCACATAAAGCCAGGTATAGTGGCACACACCTGTAATCCCAGCACTCCAGAGGCTGAGGCAGGAGGATTGCATTGAGCCCAAGGCCAGCCTGGGCTCCACAGTGAGTTCAGGACCAGCCTGGGATATAGAGCAAGACTGTCTCAGAAAAAAAAAAAAGAAAAGATTGATAAGATTTCTTTCCCGAAGGAGCATGCAACCTAGCAGTACAGGCAGACGAGACCGTGCACGATTGCCGTGTCCCCTAAAAGGTTGCTGCTAAAACACCTCACCACCACACCTTGCTAGGCCCTAGAAGAAACGCAAGTGTCTTCCCTGTGCTTTCCCCTCACACCTAGAACGAGAGGTAGAAAATGGGATCCCTTAAACTTTGAGTGGGAGGGTGTTCAGGGATCCCATGTGGGCCAGAGAGGCAGGGGAGACTCACCAAGGGCCTGCTTTTCCTTTTGTGACTCTCGCCTTCCACTCCCTGATAGCGTCCTTAAATCTGGATGATGGAAATGCAAGAAGCTTAGAGGAGGTTAAGGAAGAATATGCCCGAATATTTTGCGGAAATGAGAGGTAAGATGCAGGAGCACTAGGACACTAGGAGGACGAAAGCTGCTGTCTCATGCTCACAGCCTTCAGAGCTGTATTACGGCAGCTTACAGCCTCCAGCACGCAAGGTGGCAGAGCCGTCATTTACCGGTCCACAACCGCCTCGTCCTGGGGCTAACGCTGTCCTCCTTAATCCTAGTAACAGGCTTTGGTTTTCTTTCTAATCATAAAAATTACTTACGCTTATTATGGAAGATGTAGAAAGTACAGAAGAACTTGAACATATGTACTGTCTCACCTTGCAAAGACAGTGTTAATATTAAGGAATATCTACTGATTTGGTTTTTTATTTGCACTTTATATTTTAAAGAAATGTCATATTTATTTGTATTATATATATATTGTTATATGTTTTGTCTATATGTATTTATTTAAAACCCTCAGCTACTGGCATTTTTGAAGGATACACATGAAAAGTAAAGGGTCTGGAGCAATGGCTCAGTGATTAAAGCACTTGGCTAGCAAGCATAACTTACCTGAGTTCAATTCTCCAGAACCACCACATAAGCCAGGTGTGGCTGCCATCCCAACACTCGGCGGCTGAGGCAGGAGGACTGCTGTGAGTTCAGAACCAGCCTGGGCTACAGAGTGAGTCCCTGTCTCAAAAAAGAAAATAAATAAAAAAGAAAAATAAGAAAAAAGACAAATCGTAGCCTACTTTTCAAGTCTCACGGGAAGCAATGAAATCATTAGACTGTAAGGACTCATTATTAATGATGTCACATTTAAGTTTTGAAGGACTAATTTGAGAAAGATCTTTCTTATCCTTTCATGATGTCAGGTTTTATATTGAACTCCCACACTGTCCGCGCTTTCAATGCCTGCTGCATAAATACCTTATCTGCTGTACTCTCAAAGAACAACCTTAACCCCCGCAGAGCTGCCTGGATCACAGCCTCGACTGTAGGGAAGATCACTGAGCCCTGTCACTGCTGGTGGCCTCTGTCCTATCCAGCTATAGTGGCACGGGATACATTTAGTTTGGCTTTTTTTTTTTTTTTTTTTGAGGCAGGGTCTCACTCTGTATCCCAGACTGCTCCTGAACTCACTGCGTAGTCCAGGCTGGCCATGGACTCTTGGCAATCCTCCTGCCTCAGCCTCCCAAGTGTTGAGATTACAGAGTTGCATCAGCATGCCTGGTGTATGCGGTGCTGGTGGATCGAACTCAGGGCCTTGCATTTGCTAGGCAAGTGTTTTAACCACTGTGCCATTCCTCCAGCCCTAGGCTGACTTCAGATCCTACCAAAGCCAACCAAATGAAGTGATGTATCATTGTAGTGGGGTTTTGTTGTTGTTTGTTTTTTGATTTTTTTTCTTTGTGTGTGTGTGTGTGTGTGTGTGTGTGTGTGTGTGTGTGTGGTTGCTCATGACTTTTATTTTCTTCTCTGTATTTTCAAAAACTTTTAATAAAGAATATGTATGATTGCCTATGGGGAAAAAAAAACAGGGTAAAGTAAATCATGGAAAATAGAGTAAAATTCGCTTTTACAAAGTGTGAAAACACACCCAAATCTGTCAAGAAGAAAACAGCCACTTACAATCTCACTCCATGAGGTTAGCTTTGATCACCACTTTGTTCCCATAGGAGAGGAGGCAAGTGTGGTATGCATAAGTGTTGAGTGTCCATGGAAATTGTAGCTGTAGCCTGTTCTTAAAAATCAACCTGGGCGTCACCTCACCATCTGCCTGGAAGATACACATTCTCATTAACTCCTATCATTGTGCATATTTATGGGATATAGAGTGATGCCTCAATACATGTATACAATATGTCCTTATCAGATCAAAGAAGTTACCATATCTTTCACCTCAGATATTTGTGTTGGGAATATGCAGAATTTTCTCTGTCAGTTATTTTGTTGCATTTATCCCTAGAGAACAGAAGTTCTTCCTATCCAACCGCATCCTAGTACTTATTAACCATCCTCTCTCCTTGCGAAATATTTGCACACTCTCCAAAATCTGGTAACCACAATTATAATTAAAATACTGGGGGTTTTTTGTATATTGACTTCATATTCTGCAACCTTGCTAAGTCCTCGTCTTACCTACATTCATACATTTGCAAATTATCTGGAATTTTCTACATAGATGATCACATTGTCTACAAATGTGTTTTATTTCACCTTTCTAATTTGTAGACTTGTTTTTTTTTTTTTTTTTTTTTTTTTTTTTTTTTTTTTTTTTTTTTTTTTTTTTTTTTTTTTTTTTTTTTTTTTTTTTTTTTTTTTTTTTTTTTTTTTTTTTTTTTGAGACAGGGTCTCAGTCTGTGGTCCAGGCTGGTCCTGAACTCACTTCAGAGCCCAGGCTGGCCTTGAATTCAAGGCAATCCTCCTGTCTCAGGCTCCTGAATTCTGGGATTATAGGCATGCGTCACCACGCCCAGCTTATATGGTGCTGGGGAATCGAACCAGGGTACTTAGCGCTTGCTAGGCAAGCACTTTAACCACTAAGCCATTCCTCCAGCCCTAATTTGTAGATTTTTAAGTTCATTTCCTTGATTTATTGAACTGGCTAAAACCTCCAATATAATATTGAATAAAAAATCTTGGTTTTAGAGGGAAAACCATCTTTTACTAGTAAGTATATCTGCTGTAGGCTTTTCATAAATACCTTTTATTAAGTTAAGAAAGTTCCTCAGTATTCCTACCTTGCTAAGAATTCATAAGAATGGTACTGATTTTTCTGTACTGTTTTGTTTAGTTATTTTTTGTTTGTTTGTTTGTTTGTTTTGAGACAGGGTCCTACTCTGTAGCCCAGGCAGGTCCTAAACTCACTATGTAACCCAGGCTCACTATGTAATCCTCCTGCCTCAGCTTCCTGAATGCTGGGATTACAGGGGTGTGCCACCGTGCCCTGCTTGTGTGGTGCTGGGGAATTGAACTCAGGACCTTGTGTGTGCTAGTCTCTCCTATTTTTCCTATGTCCATTGAGACAATCATGTAACTTCTTTACTTTGTTGATATGATGAATTGCATTGATTAATTTTCAAATGTTGAGCCAGCCACTTTGCTTAAAAAGCCATTTGATGATGAAGTACTTATAGACATATGTGTGGTTGGATTACATATATACATGTATATGGTTGCCAAAATTAAGAATTTCTGTGTGTTAAGATTTTCTGTGTCCTTGTTCACTAAGAATATTTGTCTACAGTTACGTTTTTTTTTTTTTTTTTAACAACAGAATCCCATTCTGGCATCCAGGCTGTTCCTGAACTCAAGCAGTCTTCCTACCTCAGTCTTCTGAGTGCTGGGATTAGTCACCATGCCTGGCTATTTCTCACGTGGTGCTGGGAAATCAATCCCCAGGCCTTGTTAATATGAAACAATCACTTTAACCCCTGGGCTGCATCCCTGCCCCTCCAATATAGTCTCATTTCTGTTCTTTCCCCCAGTCTGATCTCACAGAGCATTCTTCAGAATGGTTCCTCCTGCCAGGACCTGCCCGAGGCAGCAGGAAAGAACCCTGAGAAGAAAGAAAGTGAGAATGATCTAGAAGAGGAGGTGGAGGAAGGAGAGGGAAAGGAGAAGAAAATGGATCCTTTATGTCCTCCAGTCACCTCTTTGCCAGACCTCCTAGAATTTGAACGGTGTGAACAGCTGGGTGGGGTGGTCGTGCATTCCCAAGGGTCTCTTGTGGGGAAGGAAACAGATTCTAAAGCTCATCCATACCGCAGCCTCCACACATGCCTCAGACTAGGACCAGGAATGGGACGCTTCAGAATTTCTGTAGGAAGGGCTTCAGATGGGATTGGCCTAGGGGCTAGACAAACAGTCTTCAAGTCACATTTGTGTAAGAAATACACAGTTTTGTTTTTATTTATACCTGGAAGTTTTTTTGGGGTGTGTCGGAGGAAATGTGTTCCAAAGGCCAGGCCCCTTCCCATTACCACACCCACTCATACCCTTATAAGTCCGCTTTCAGCCTCATAACTGGTCTTATAGAAAGAAGGAGCACTGCATGGTGTTGCAGGTCTGTGTTCCCAGCACTCTGGAAAGCTGAGGCAAGAGGATCACAAGTTCAAGCCCAGCCTGGGCAACTCTGTGACTTAGCAAGATCTCTCAACATGAAGTGAGTGTGGTACTAGAGGTGTAGCTCAATACAAAGACCTTGGTTCAACCCCCAGAGGTACAAAAAGAAAAAAAGGAAGGAAGGAAGGAAGGGAGGGAGGAAGGAAGGAAGGAAGGAAGGAAGGAAGGAAGGAAGGAAAAAAAAAAAAGACAGTGCCAGTCTCAGACCTGCATTGCCACCACATGCTTCCAGAGGCGTTGGTCCAATTGGAGGAAGCTCACTCCATGGCTGAGCCTGACGTGCAGCCCCCATAAGCAATTCTATCAGGTCTGCTCACTCCTAGTTGCAAAATAGTAGGAAATTTCCCCATAGGAGGAAAGCTAAGTGAACTATGCTCCTCATCTTCTAGGGGACAGATAGCCCTGCCTGCTGTAGCCACTGCCAAGAACAGAATCATGAGAGATGCTGCTGCTTCTTTTCCAGGTATATCAACTTTTACAAGCAGGTGATAGAACTTTTGGTTGGGAATGAGATCATCACCCTGCAGGAAGCGACACATTCCAGCGTCTCTACAGCCATCTCTCACCTGTGGCACAGGCTTTCTGAGGAAAAGAAGGCCAGTGTCATGCAAGCCCAGACACAGAGGTACAACAACTACCTGGGCCTGGACCCCAGTTCTGAGCTGGTCTATCCTGAGTGCAATGTGAAGGACAGTGGCCTGTGCAGCCAAGTGGCCAGCTACACCGTGATCTCCACCCCACAGAAGGTAAGTAGCTCTTGTGGGATGACATAACAGCACACATCACCCTCATCCTTGGGAACCTCCATTTTTCTGGGGTAATACGGTAAACTTGGGGTGCTGATTCTGATCACATGTAGGCATCTGATTTCCTTGATGTGATCATTGCTACCACTGAATAGATTTCTTCTTCTAGATTAGTGACCTAGCCTTTGCGTGGAACTATAGAAATCAAGGTATGAGGTCCTGTCTTTTGACTGTTAGTAACTTGATTATTAAGCCATGAAGAACTATCCTTTAAGGGAGGTCCCGCTTAGTCAAGCTGCTCAGTGATGTCCTCGTGGACTTCCTCCCATCTTTCTTCCCCGCTTCATTTAGGGCTGGTTTCTCATTCTCCCCTTTCCTCCTCGTTCCTCTCACCCCTGTAGAAGCTGCAGCGACCAAGCCACCATTCTTCCCCTTTTACCCCAAGTAGAGGAGGAAGAAGAGTTCCTTTGAGGACTTTTTCTTAGTCAAGAAAGTGCTTTCCAGAAACTTCCACCTTCACCCACTGGCAAACTTGATCAGATTATCATTTTAGTAAACCAATGACTGGCAATCCGGAAAGGATTACCTGAGGAAAAATCAGACCCAGTCCTTGAGAGACTGGCAGTCCACACCCCTGAGAGCATTGTAACCATTCACTGATGAGGAGACAGCCACAACATCTATTAGAAATGCATTTCTCATTTGATGAGTAGTTAGGGCAGCTGTAGTCTAAACAGAGACTCAGCTCTGACTGTTGCCTGTCATGCCTGAGCTTTGGGATTCCTCAGAAGGAGGAACCCACGGCACCCCTTCTCAGACACTTCCATGGCTGGCAGTTTGTCCTGGGTGGTCAAGAGCCTAATGTTCACCCTCTAGGAAGATCATCAAGCAGAAACGCTTAGTTTGGGCCCAGCTTTGACATGCAAGCCCTTTTGGGGTACACCAGACTGAGAGACAGCCTTTTGCTCCTCTCTACACCAAAAGCCTCAAACAAGTGTTAAACTACAGTGGTGTTTCTGACACATGAAGTTTGGTGCTTTCTTTCAGATCCTTCTTGAAGATGCGCTCAATGCAGTGACTTTCCTGGACAGAGATAAAATTCCAGATATATCTATCCTCAGGTGAGGAAGTTAGTACGAAATAGCGCGCGCGCACGTAGCCTCTCCTCTGCAGCCCCAGGATTGTGCCAACTCCCTGAAAATGACTGAACAACTGTCTGGTACTTACTCAGAGGAGAATATTCTCCCATCCTGGCCCAGGGCTAAGACACACCAGGTGATCAGCTCAAGGTTGTGCTTCTGTTCGCTTCACCTTTTTTCCCGTGTATTTTGTTTCTGTTTAGTGCTGATTCAGCCCTACTGTAAGTCCACTGATGATAAAAGGAAAAAAAAGGACAACAGACTGGGTGTACTGTAAGGAACAGACATACATTGCTCATAGTTCTGAGGTGAAAGGGCCCAAATAAGGGTTCCAGCAGGCTCAGAGTCTGGTAAAAGGCAGTTCCTTATAGAGGGCATTAGCTCAGTGTAAGGAGGTCTTTCTTGGTCTTTCTCAGGTCTTGCTTGCAAAGGTAACAGTCACCTCCCCAAAGTCCCACCTCCTAATGCCATCACCTTGGGGATGAGGTTTCAGTGTACATATTTTAGAAGGACACAAATCTTCGGTCTGTAGTACCCAAGCTCAGGCAGCCATGGGCAGATCATAATGTGGATCTGGAAAATGTAGGTAAGAGGCTCTGGTACAGAACCCGGGCCTGTATGGCCAGTGCCCTGGGTCTAGCGAAGTGGCCAAGTTGTCCACAGGGGAGCAGAGGAAGGGATGGCTACCTCACGAAGCAAGAACACATAAGAAAAGGTCTGTGAAGACCTTTTAAAACCAGAAGCTGCTATAGTCAGTCTGTCCCCAAGAGGCACTTCCTAAGAGAAAGCCAGTCACAGATGGAAGTTCCCTGGTTGCTGCTTGAAAAGCTGTGGGCTGCCCAGAAGGGTCAGCTCCTGCAGCAACAGTGCTGGTGTCAGAGCTGATTAGAAGCCTAAACATTTAGCTTCTCTGCCTTGGGAGAGTGCCACTCAAATCCTCGTGATCTGAATGAATATCTCTATTGTCCTCTCCAAGGGAGCCTAGTTATCAGGTCTCTCGTGTGACCGTGCAGCCACAGCTGTGCCCAGGGACTTGGATGACTTCAAGCAGAGCTTCTGGCAACTCAGATACCGGCCTTCAGTCCTCATCCCACCAACCCCACCTGAGCCAAACCCAACTTGGGGAGACATAGGATTGACAGAGAAGGCCATGTGCTTTCCAAAGTCATCTTATGCAGTGACACAAGGTCTTCTTGGCTGTGTGTGGAGAGTCATTTTGCTGCAACTGGCCTGAAGCAGACATTCCTGTTTGTGCACTGAAATTGGGCTGCGAAGACAGCTTGGTTGGGAGCTGCCTATGTGTGCTTGCCAAGCAGTATTTGAAACTCCATGCCCAGCCGATGGAACAACAACAAAAAAACCTATTAAAAATTCTTTTCCTGCTGTCCTTACTAGAGACAGGGTTTGTTGGCAGAATTAGGTTCCTCCCTGGTGATGGGACTTCTGAAGGCTTGGAGGGCAAAACACCAGCTGTATTTTGTGACTTGCAGCACTGTGTTTTAAGATTCCAGTTGTGCTGCCTCAGCAGACACAGTTGAACCCAGGCTGGGTGCTGCAATAGGAGTCTGACGCTAAGAGCTGGAAGAGATCTTGCTCCTTAGTTCGAGGCCACAGCTCAGAACACTAAATCAGGACAGGTGCCAGGTCCGCCATGTCTCACTCTTCCAGAGGGCTCCAAACATAACATGCGAGGTGGATATAATGCAGACCTTCTAGACCTTTCAAGAGGGCTTTGCTGTCCAAGAGTTGAACTGCATGTTTAAAAATGCTTGATCCACACTGTAATTCATATGGGGAGTGGGAGTGGCAAGTGGAAATAAAGGTCTAGGATTCTAAATATTCACGGATTCTTTTTTTTTCTTTCCCTGTCGTGTGTCCAATGTTTGCCAGCAACATCCCAGAAGATACACAGGATGTGTTTCAGCCCTATGGCCAGATTATCAATTTTGTTGAGAACTTGTTATGCAATAACATCCCGGTGAAAGAGGTAGGACTGGGCCAGGTGTGGGGAGGCCTCTGCCTACTAGCTTTAGGATGGCATAGAGGGTTCCAGGGGGGACCCTAGGAGCCTGCAGCCAGCTCACCCCTCTGGGGCACTGGGCAGAAATATTTTTTCATTCTCTTTGGGCTGCATTGTTGATGTCAGCCTAATGTCTCTTGTGGAATGGAAGGCAACAGGGAAAATGAGGAAAGGAACGGTGGATGTCCTCTGTGGCAGATCTGTAGCCAAGATCCAGATCCCAGAGGAAGGACTTTAGCAGGCATTTGTGAATGTGTAACAACTTTCCACAAGGTTAAGCTGTGTTACCATCTTTTGAAACCCCATAATGATATTTGGGATCAACTTTTGATGAATAACTGCTACTTCCAAAAAGCTGACTCTGCAGCTTAGGGTGATGTGAGTTGTGGGGGTCTTGGCTAGGAAGCCCTCTTTTTCAATAGGCTAAAGTACAGTTTGGGCTTTTTTTTTCTTCTGACTCTTCATTTTCTCCTTCTGCAACTACGTTGCATCCCTGCTTAGGGTCTAGAGGCTGTCCCTAGTCATGCGAGGTGGCAGACTGCTGGAGCTCCAGCTACTCAGAAGCTGAGGCAGGAGAATCACAAGTTCAAAAAAAAAAAAAAATTCTGAGGATGTGGCCCAGTGGTAGAGCACCCCTGGGTTCAAGCGCCCGTTTGGGGAGGTGGAGTGGAGTAGATAAGAGTGTTGTTCCCTTCAGGCCTCCCTCCACTTCCGGCCCATCTTCAGGTAGCCATTCCCTAGAAGCTGCCCCTGCTCTCTGACAGACATGGTTGTACTTGTCCACTTTACCAAGACTGAGGACCAACAGGGCAGTCTTTCCTTTCTCCACATGTGGCAGAGAAGAAAGAATGAGCAGAGATTAATGTCCACATAAAGCAGAGAGCCCTGAACTTTCGCCTTCCCGAGAGTCCTCTTGGGAGCTTATTAGAAATCTAGATGCCTAAGGCCACAATGATCTTAGGTTGGGTTATGAGAATAGGTGTCTGGAATAAGCTTGGAAACTATCCTAATGGTCCTGGGGTAGGAGGCCTCAGGCTTTTATAGACTCCAATGGGAAGAAGACTTTTTCCGTTTTCTTTCCTGTTTTACCTCCAGCTCACTGCCACCCCATCAGCTTCATGGGAAGGGGTTAGATAAAAATTAGCAGCCAGGAATGGTGTTACACCCCCATAGTCCCAGTGCACTGGGAAGATGAGGCTGGAGGATTGCAAATTCGAGCTCAGCCTGAGCAATTTAGTGAAACCCTGTCTCAAAAAGCAGGTGGGAGCAGGATAGCTGGGGATGTAGCTCAGTGCAAAGGCCCAGTACTGGGAGAGAGGGGGAAAGCTGATTTTAGTATCCTGGGGTGGTTTTAAGAAGTGACCATAAACATGCTGGCTTAAAAGAGCAAAATTAAGATGATGGCAGGGCCTGTTGCCTTCAAAGCTCCAAAAGAAAATCCCCGGAAGGCCTTCCCTAGCGTTGGAAGGTTTGTGGCAATCCTCCGCTTCCCTTTCTGCAGCCACATTCCTCCAGACTCTGCCCCTGTCTTCACATGCTCCTTGCCTGCGAGTCCCTTTGTCCCTTTCATCTTTTGTGGACACCAATCATTTTGATTTAGGGCCCACCCTAAGTCCAAGATGGTTTCATTGTGGACCCTTTAACTACCTTCTGCAAAGATTCTATTTCCAAACAAGTCTTCAAGAGGACAAGAACTTTCTGGGTGACCCTTTTCTGTACATTTCACCTGCCAATACCAACAAACATCTCTCATAGCTTATTGCTTTCAGGGCCTTTCCAGGGCCTGTGGGTTAAAAATGCCTAGACACTGTTTTCAGAGACTCTAGGAAACAGAAAATTTTGAATAACATTCAAACACTTTAGGTGACAGTGACTTGAGTAACATAGTTTCCTGGAATCTGCTGTGTTCTGCCTGCCTCTTTTCCCAGTCTTTGTAGTTATCTTCACCCTGAATGACAAGCTCATGTGAGTCCCAAGAAACCACGTGACTCACCTCTGACACTCTTTTTTGGTGGTGTTCCTAAGTGCTGGGGATTCAACCCAGGGCCTCATGCCTCGTAGGCAAGCTCTCCACCCCTGAGCTACATTCTCAGCTCCTGTGATACTTTTGACCTCCATTTCCTACCTTCATCAGAAGAGCAGGAAGTCCTGATTAACAAAAGTCACCTCCCATCTAGATAGCACCCTTAGGTTCCAGGTCTTATTTTCATTATATGAATATCTGGGGTTAGGGATACTTTCCAGGGCCTTTGGGGATCAACCATGATTTCAAAGCTAATAAGTAACAATTCATCATTATCTGACAAGGTGAGGAAAGATAGGAGAGTAAAAACCTAGGAACATACTTTTAAGAGGAAGAGGTAATAGGGAGTCTGAGAGGTTGAATGGGTAATTATAAAGAGAATGCGAATCTTGCTAAACACGTAAAGTTCTGCTTCCAAAATTAAAAAAATCTCTTACAGGCAACACTGCATGGCATAAAATTCAAAAATTAGCAAGGATATTCAGTTAAAATCTTGTCTCCCTCATTCATTATTCCTTGCTTTCTACTTCATACCCCTTCTCAGAGGCAACCACCATGATGAATTTCTCCTCTAAATTCAAATGATAGCCCGCTATAACACATTGCCTTGCACCTCACTCTTTCTCTAATCATCCATCCCACAGATAAAGAACTGTCTTTTTACCTCTTAAAATTATGTGCATGGTGTCCCTGTGGTATAGTTTGCTATCTCCTATTGATGGAGCATTTGAATAAAGCTTTAAGATTTCCCCTCTCTCTCCTATGTGGTCCTGGAAATCCCCAGGATAGGAAAGAAGCTAGACCCTAGTAAATCTTTTCTAGAAGTCATAGTGTGCTGAGTGTAATGGAAATAGGACCATCCCCTTAAATGAAAAATGAAGGTGAAAGTTGGTAGGGACTGCGAGAGGTAGGCCCCAAATGCTTTCCTAACTCTAAATCAAAATTTCAATTTCTTCCACTCTGTGTTTTGTAGGAACCAGTCCCTCCTGTTGATGATGAGACAATGAAGCTGAGATGCCTGGAGACCTTTGATGATGATGATTTTTAATGAAGAAGGGCTTGAATGGGAAGACCTAAATAGGGGCGTGCAGTTTCACAGGTTTAAATGTTGGTGCCTATGTGCATCTGCCTTGGCCGTCCAGGACTCTTGAGAATGAATTGTTCCACAAACAGTTTGATGCGTTTAGTTTCTGATTATTATAAAGTTCAAAGCAAATGTGGACTTCTGTCAATCTTTGGAGGTTGTTTGGTGTAACAGACTGGCCTGCTTCAGGGCACAACTGCTAGGTTTTTATGCAGCAGGTACTGGGTGCAGCCCTGGCCCATGGGCCTTCCAAGAAGAAAACAGGCAGGATCTTCCCTTAGAGTTTACGAAACATTAAGTCCTTTCAGCACATGGGACTGCTCTGAGGGGGTCTGCAGAGTTCTGGAGCCCACTTGCTCATTCTTTAAGAACCTTACCTCAGTGTTATGCTAGGAAACAACAGGGAACCAGGCATATCTGCTGCTCTGTATTCTGAATCCTTGGTAAGGCTTCTAAGCAAAGGGTATGTGAGTGTCTCTAGTTTGCACCTTGGGGATCAGGGTGAAATTTATATCAACATAAGAAGGCCATGGTACCCAGATAGTCAAACATCATTCTAGATGTTTCTGTGAAATTTTTGTATAAGACAATGCTTCAAATCAGTAGACTTTAAGTAAAGCATACTCTTCCATAATGCATGAGTCAGTTGAAGGCCTTAAAAAAATTTCTGAGCTACCCAAAAAGGGAATTCTGCCAGCAGATGCCTCTGCACTCAACTGCAATTCTCCCAAGCCTAGTGGCAAATTTTGGGTCTCACAGTGGCCTGGGCCCGTTCCTAAAACAAATGTATCTCTTTTGTCTGTGTGAATATGCACAAGCATGTATAGTCTGTTGGTTCTGTTTCTCAGATGAGCCCAGACTAGTGTACTGGATATGCATTTGCTCAGCTCTTGGCAGTGTGCAAGCCCTAGTGTCAGCACGTCCTCTCCACAGAGGCCATCCAGGGACTTTGACTGTTCCGTCTCCTCATGAGGACCTGACATGCAGAGTCCAAGTTAATTGATGTCTAACTCCAAGTCCCCAGTTTTCTTTTTTTTTTTTTTTTTTTTTTGACAGTATCTCATTAATCCAGGCTGGTCCTGAGCTCACAGTAGGCCTCCTGCCTCAGCTTCCTAAGTGCTGGGATTACAGGTGTATGCCGCCAAACCCAGTTTATATGATGCTGGGGAATAGAATTGAAGGCCTTGTTCTTGCTGGGCAAGTGCTATAACTGTTGTGTGTGTTATTCCTCCAGCCCCGGCCCCGGTTTTCAAGGCATTGTTCTGTGGTGCATGAGCTAACTTTCTAAGTTACCCACCAGGAGCATGCAGGGATTAGAGTTTTGCTTGGCATTTCACATCTACAAGTGACTAACTCAAGAGAACAAGTGAGGGCCACTCCGGGCCGTTGGGCAAGCAGGGCCTTCATGTTCAGGGAGTGCCTGAACTTGAGTTGGAAAGAAAGGAAAACAGAAGCACTTAGGTGGGCCACCTCCCCAGACACAGCAGGCCAGGAAGAGGTCAGTGCAGAAAAAAGAAGATGCACATCTTCACAGAGGGGCCACCACCCAGTGGGCACTACGCAACATAGACCACTCTGGCCAGCCTCCCGTTGCATCAGATCCTACCCTGATCCTATCTAGTGGGAGGTTTTGTTTTCATCCTAAAACAAGATGCATCAGAGGCCCCTGAATATACCACAGAATATACCATCCAGAAAGGCTTGATTAGGACTTAAGCTACAGCATAAAGAGGAACAGCACATCGACTAAATCTATGAAGAAATGGGGCAGTTGCTCCCTAGCCTTACAGGGAAAAGGCCAGCTTATGCAGCACTGGTCTTTCTGTTTGGTCATGAGTAGGAAAAGGGCCACTGGTAGGTCTGGCCAAGGAGGGTGGCAGAGGGGCAGAGTCATCTGGGATATGTCCCTGGCTGAGGCCTGCTGCGCCCAAAGCACATATCTCCCAGCACGGCTGTGGTGTCTGATGTGGTCAAGACAGCTGCAAGGCATTTGGGGTAGCCAAAGAAGGAAAAAGAAAAGTACTTGGTACCTCCATGAGACTCTCTCCTCCCTCAGCTGCATACCTGTCTGTCACACCTGGGCCTGGCCTGCAAACTCTTGCTCTTCCCGGAAGGGGTCTGGTGTCCACCAACACATTGCTCTCCGGTCCCATTCTCTCCTGCAGGGGACGCTGAAGAGCAGTGGGAAGATGTGGGAGCTTATGGGCAGATCAGGGATCCACAATGTGTGAGGAACCACACAGGTCTGCTGGTCATGTGACCTGCCTTAACTCTGCCTGGGTAAGATGACCAGGCCAGAGGTTCCTGGGATAGGCAGGCCTTGCACTCAAGGACCAAGAAGGAGGCACAGGTCCTCACGGTTCATCAACACCAACCTTAGGGGATATTTGTGGTGAGGTAGAGGTGTGTGTAGGGGGGAATTGCAGGGGACAGGCCACAGGATCACTGCCTCCTTGACGGAGAACTGCTCATATCATCTTTCACCAAACAATCTTCCCTTGCTGGGGATGTAGAAGAGCAAAATTCTGTTGAACACCAGCCAGCTTGCCCATACCGGAGGTGGAGAACAGCAGAAGGGGGCAGGCCATGATGACGGACTGACCAGGTGGAGCGCACTGGGCATGACTTTAACCTGATGCTTCTGGAAGGCCACAGTGTGTGGTGCCAGAGATGCTGGGGAGAGCAGGCACGTGTGAATTCCTGAGGGAGATCAGCACGTCTCGGTGTGCCTCGGTGTGTAGGGGACAGTTATCCTCACATCCGGGTCTCCGTGGCACCCCAGGGTTGCTCTCCGGTGGACACCTGGGAGCAGAGGGTGAGCTGGCTCTGGCCCACCTCACTTTGCTCACTGTGGTCCAGCCTGGGCCAGAAGGGGAGGGCCTGGGTGCAGGAGGATATCCAAAACTTGGTGCCAATCCCCCAGGGGAGGCAGTAGACCTCCGAGGCCTTCGTAGTCTCCTCGGACCCCTCGTGGATTTGACTCCATGCCAAGAGGCCTCGTTCCTCCCGGCTTCCTGACAAAGGAAAAAGTCAAAAGTCGCCTGGCTGTGCTGGTGACTGCGCTGGAGGAGCCTCGGGCGCCCCCTGCGGGCACTCGGGAGGACTTGGCAGCGTCCTCGCGCAACTGTCAACCACTCCTGTCCTCTTCCTCCTTCTCTTTTCCCACCCTCTCCTCCTTCAAGCCCACCTTAAGAATCGCAGCTCAGCTCCGCTCCTCGGGCCTTCTCTGAGCTGCTCACCGGGCCCGCCGCAACCCCGGCCACTTGGGAACCACAGAGCTAGCCTCAACTCCAGGGAGCAGGCCTGCTAACATTCTAACATCCCACACTTTACATGTGGAGGCAATGTGGAACATAGAACACCATGAAGCGGGTGCTGCCACGGAGGTCCCCGGAGAGGCTGAGGGCAGGTCCCGAGGAGCCAGGAGAACGGGCCTGGGTGGTCCTTTTCCAGAGTTCAGTCAGCGCCCGAACGTGTGCTCGTGAGCATCAGCTTCCCAGGCGCTGGGCACGCGGGGTTGCCCGTCTAGCCCTGATCACCGGTATTGTACGCGTCTGTGTTCGTGACTGTTTCCCCTGCTGGCTTGTGGATGTCTGGAGAGCGGGGATGCGCTCTGCCTCTCTTTGGGTTCCCAGGCCATAGCACCTGATACACAGCAAATACTCGGTGGATGTTTAAGTAAACATCTGAAGGAATGAGTGAATGCTGGAGTGAGTGGTCTCCCTCGCCACTTAGACGACAGGCTTTAACAGAGCTGAGGCCTTTTCTTTTTGCTTCTAGTGTATGTCCTATTTTAGGACTCTGTTATGGACTAATCTATGTCCTTCTGAAATTTATATACTGAAGCCCCAATCCCTGAGGTCTCAGAATGGGACTATTTGGAGACAGGGCCTCTGAAGAGCTAATGAAGTCATAATAAGGCCTTTAGCGAGAGCCCTAATCAGTCCTGAGTGGGATTTTCATAAGAGGAGGAGACGAGTACACAGCAAAGACGGCAGGAACGTCCACACACGGGGGAAAGCCATGGGAGAACACAGCCAAAAGGCGGCCATCTTGCAAGCCAAAGAGAGGCTTCCGGAGAAGCCAAAACTGCTAAGGCATGGGTCTCAGGTTTCTAGCATCCAGAACGGTGAGAAAGTAAATTTCTGCTGTTTAAGCCCCTCAGACTGTGATGTTTTGTGATAGCAACCTGAGCTTATTCTTTCTCATCTGTACTTCCATGCCCAGGGTACGCAGTGACCAGCCTGACACAGGAGTCAGTGGTAGAAGCTCTCAGCATGGCTCACATGCTGCCCTTCTATCCAAAATACCAGCGTACAGGGGAGCCCTACCAGGAATGGTATTGTCCAGGAGAAAGCCCAGAAATCCACCCACAAACATGCCCGTGGTCAGCAGCACCTGGATGACCTGGTCCAGCTGGAGAATCCCTGAAATAAGACAAAAGTGATAGGTTTACAGGTACCAAGGACCCTCCTGGCTCCATGTCCAGAACAGTGACGGGAAGACAGACAGCAGTCACCTGTCTGCAGCTTCTCGGGGTTCTTGTTCACCCAGTTGGGAATGGCGAGCCCACAGTAGGTGGAGAAGCCAAAGATGAAGAGGTTCCTGGCCGAGTTCATGTCGACATACTGTAGGAGAAGGGCCCGGGAGGGAAGTGCTGGCCATCAGCACCTTTACTGCACGTGACGTAGCGGTGGTTTTCAGAGGTTGGGGTACTTCTGGCTATTTCTTCCTTACATATGGGGGGCACTATAGTTCCTGGGACAATAGATTCCTTCCTTCTCTCCAGTCCCCACCCCATCACATCCATCTCAGTCCTGGGGGCTCCTCCCAAGAGGGCAACACTACTGCTGTTTGAGTGCCTCACCCACCTCACCTGCAGATTGGAGATGCCCACGGCGCTGATGACCCCAAACATGACAAGAAACATGCCTCCGATCACAGGGGTTGGGATGGTGGCAAACGCAGCCCCGATCTTTCCAAATACCCCCATCAGGAGCAACACACAGCCTGCGGCGACAATCACCATCCTGCTCCCCACCTGCAGCATCCAGAGAGAGGGGACGGAGCACCAGCTCATAGGGAACATGGCTGAGGTGCACTTGCAGAAGCAATGCCACAGAACCCCATGATGGAACTCGGGGAAGAAAAGGGCTGTAATCTTGGGGCTGACTGAGCCTCTGTTCCCTTCCTCTCCCCTCTACTGGTCTCATAATTACCTTCATGTCTTGGTACAAATGCTTCTCCCTTCAAGGACTACAGAAGTCTCTCTCACGTGGCACGATAGCACCATGTTTAAGAATGAGTATTTGAAAGCCAGTCCCAGCTGTGCTTCTAAGGAACTTAGTGACTTTGGGCACATTACCTAACCTCTCTGAATGTTAGCTTCCATGTTTAACACATGGGATTAGTAACAAGTACTCCAGACAAGAGCCAGTTAGATCACATATGTGCAGTGCCTAGGATATGGTACACACTGAGCAGAGTGTGAACACTTAATAAAGACTAAAGATTTTTCACAGGGAACAGTTTTAAAGTCCTACTGCAGGATGTTGTACTTGTGCATGTAGCTTGTCCTGTGGTCCACTCAGATCATGTTTTTATTTTCCTAACATATCATAATAATTTCAAAATACACAATGCTCCTTTCTCTTAGTTCCTAAACTGTTTCTCACCCCAGCACTTACATGAAGGTGCAGCATTTGATATGTGTGAGTTTAATGTGTCACCAGAGGCCAGGGCAAGAAGGAAAGCTACAAAATGCCTTGTAAAAACCCCCAAAAGAGAAAGCAAGGCACCCTAGGACCCAGGAGAGCCATGACCAGGTAACACCCAGATCTCCTAAGCCAGCCCAGCCATCAGTCCCCTGGGTCTACTCGGTAGCACGGTGAGTTCACAGCTATGGTGTGATTCCCCCACATCCTTTCCAATGTCCATACTTCCTGTTAACCTCATAAATGGGGCTTATAGTCTTGAGAGGAGGGACAGATATGAAGCAAAGTCTAGTGAGGAAAGTAGCTAATTTCCAGCAGCAATACAGTGTGTACTGTGAGGACCATCATCAGGTGATAGGGCCTGGAGTCACTCAGCCAAGTGTTTGGCAGAGACCCAGGAGAAAGATTGGTGGAAGAGCGTTCAAGGGAGGAAATGGCACAGGCAAACTTGGCAGTGGGAGGAATGTGGGTCATTTGAGAGCAAAAGGAAAATCAGTGTGCTGGGCTGCAGTCACACAGGAGAGGTTGGGGGTGGGGGGTGACAAGCAAGGGTAAGCCACGGGTTCTGTCCTACGGGGCCTTTGGGGCCAGGCGAAGGCATCAGAGTAAGATCCAGAGGGGGCATAGGCAGAGTGGGGTGTGTCTGTACAGGGAAATATTATTATGCCTTTAAAAAGAAGTTCTGACACATGCTACAACATCAGTGAACCGTGAGGAACCTCAAGCCAAGTGAGGTAAGCCAGTCCCAAAAGGACAAGAGCTCCTGTTCCACTTCCATGAGGTTCCCAGAGAGATGGGTCGGATTCAGAGAGAGAAAGCAGAGTGGTGTTGGCAGGGGTGAGGGAGGAGGACGGGAGGGCTTCGTGGGACAGAGGGTCAGTTCAGCAGGATGACTGTAGCTCAGGAAAAGGGTGGTGCTCATGGTCGGGCAGGAGCGTGAATTGTCCTCGGTACTCCCACACTGTGTGTTTAGAAATGGTTACAATGGTAAATTATATATTTGCATATTTTACCACAGTAAATGTAAATAAAAAACAAAAAAAATGTAGTTCAAGAGAAATCATCAGTGAAAAATTTTAAGCAAAGCGGTGTGATTTACTTTTGTTTTCCTGTGACATCGTGTGATTGACATTTTCATATGTGTATGTGTGATTCAATCCAGAGCCTTTGCACTGACCTATACCCCTAGACCACTTTTTAGTTTTAATTTTGAGACACAGTCTCACTAAATTGCCAAGGCTAGGCTCAAATTTCAATCCTCCTGCCTCAGCCTCCCTAAATGCTGGGGTTACAGGCTTGCGTCACCACGCAATACCCGAAAGGGCCACAAGGGGGTAGTATGATATCATCAGAGCCAGTGGCCTTTGCGTCCACGCTTCTTTCAGGGTTAATCCGTGTTCCCCTCGTTTCTAAAAGTTCTTAGTTTAGTAATAATGCACTAAGAATTTTTTGTTTACTGAATATAGTTTCCTGGTTTGCATGAGATTTGCTCCTTTTAGGGTTTCAAAACTTTGAAGTATCAAAAGCCCATGGTACCAGAGAGCGCAGGACTTGCTGTAAGGTGGGGGCTGGTTCAGCCATGTGCTCATGGATTTTAGCTCCATCTGTGCCAGAAGTCATGTAGGGTACAGAAATAGATAGATTCAGAGCTGGGAAGTTGCAGTGTCGCCAGGATGCACATCAGGGCCACAAGACCATGTAAGTTGGGCAGGGATGGGAATCTGTATTTTTCCAAAGCCCATAAAATTTATGCCAGGAACCATGCAAAGATGCACTGGAATATGTGGAAAGCAACATCACTATCATCACCATCATCATCCAATATTTTTCTAAGTCACTTTAGAATGCAGCATGCTGAAAAATTCCTGCTGACCTTATGGAGTTTCACTGTACAAAGCTACAAGAAGATTTTAAGCATAGAGTAACTGAAGCAGAATTAGCTTCTAGAAAGCTTCCAGGGCAGCCACGTGGTAGGTGGACCAGACTTGGGCAAGTACTTGGAGAGGACGTGAGGCACTGCTGCAGCACCTAGCTAGGTGCCAAGGCTGTGGTCGTATGGGTGGTGAAAGAAGATGGGAAGTGATTCCGAAAACAGAACCACCTGCGAATCCTAGGGCAATGAGAAGTTAGGGCGAACTTATTAAAACAAAGAGTGCAGGAAGAATCGGGATGGGGCATGTGCTGGTCCCCATGGAGGCTACCGCATGTGAGGTACCGCATGTGAGGTGGGGCTGCCACGGTACACATGATGATTGGGGCTAGGCCACAAGTCATGGGCCTTCACCTTAACTTCAGAAAGAAAGAACTTTTTCTCAGTACCCAGAAAGCCACTGGTACCTTCCAGTGTTGGGACAGACTTTCTACATGTGGAATCACCACAGCCAAAGAAGATCAAAGAGAGAAAGAGGAGGACTCATGGCCACTGTAAGGATGCCCATGTCCTCCTTACCCCCCAAACCTGTGCATATGCTGCTTTGAACATAAAAAGGGGACTGCAGATGTGACTGAGTTAAGAATATTGAAATGGGTGAGTAGCCTGGATGAACCAGGAAAAACAGCCCTGCTAATGCCTCCACATCAACCCCAGGAGACCCATGTCCAACTTCTGATCTCCAGGTAAGTGAGATGGTAAATATGGGTAGTTAGAAACCATAAATCTATAGCAGCAACAAGAAACTAACACACAGACTGGAAGATTCAGTACCCAGCCAGTCCCCAGGAATACTGTCGGCAGCCTTACCCTAGTAATGCCCAGCGCTCCAACGTTCTCGCTGTAGGAGGTGGTGCCATTCCCGGTCCCCCAGGCTCCTGCCAGCAGACATCCAAAGCCCTCGATGGCAATGCCGCGGTTGATGGCATGCTTCGGAGGTGGTGGGGCCCCCACCAGACGGGCACAGGCATAATAATCACCCACAGATTCTACCATGGAAGCTATCACCCCAGCAATGATCCCGAAGACCCCAGCCAGGCTGACGGTGGGGAGGCCCCATTGTCCTGAAAATGCAATGCCAAGGGAACGTGAACTCAGAAAAGGATACTGAGCACCAAGGTCTTTCTTTGCCAGAAGAGATTCAGAGAGACTCTGAGGACTGAGCTGCTCTCACAGCTTCCCAGAGGCCTTGGCCCAGCTTCCTGCTCTGCCGTTCCTCACTAGGGTGTGTCAGGAGCCCAGAACTGGAAGTCCACATGAACAGTGCCGGAAGAGGGCCTCTTCAAAAGAGGCCTTGAAGGTTTTGGAAGCTGTATCTCTTAAGGGAAGCCCTAGGTCCATAGCCACAAGGCCAAGCCAGCCTTCTCTGAGCCTTCCTTGCATTTACACCATGAGATAAGAACCACAGGAAAAGCCCAAAATGACCTAAGGTGCACCCTTGGTCACCCCAGAAGTGTTCTAATTCAGTCCCAGGCCTTCCTTGTATGAGAGCTGCTGTACTCGGGAAGAGACCCAAAGGTCTAGCGGGAGGTCAGGGCCTCTCTCTTCTCTGCCACCCACTCCACAGGCCCTTGGGCTTTCAGCAACATGGAAGAGAACGAGCATGAGGCTGAGCTCTGGGGTAGGTCTGGGAGCACCAGCCTTCAGTCTACCACCCCAAGGAATATTTTTTTAGAGCAACCAGGGATCTCTTTGTTCTATTAGAAAGTAGGTATGGATTCCCTGGGGTCTGGCCCTCCTTTCCCCAGCCCTGTTCCTCTCATTAAGTGCCCTGGGCCCACCCCATGGACAACCCCAGGAAACACATGTCCCTAGCAAGAAGGATCTGCAACTTCTTACCTGGGTACGGGAAGCGAAACCATGGGGCCTGGCTCAGGACGCTGCCTCTGGTGTCAGTGCGGGCCTGGTACCCGTAGGCAGTGGGGGCCGATGGCAGGGCATTGGTAACAGTGAGTATGAAGCAGACGAGCCAGGAGAAGCAGAGAGCCAGCAGCACCTGCCACAGGGTGCCACCCTTTACCTCTGCCTGTCCCTGATCCCCTTCCGCCCTGAGGAGGGGTACAGGAAAGTTCTCTGGGATGAGAAAATGCTGGGCAACTAGTCCTGTTAGTGACAACAGGCATCTGCTGTGACCTTGGATAAATTTGCTGTTAAAGAAACAGGCTAAAAATAGAAGCAGAAAATAAACTATGGGGAAAGACTTGCTGGCAAATTGGGACAGAAATGTCCGGCACATCAGGCATAGCCTGGGGCAGGAAGATTACAATCTGGTCTCTTTCCACTACTGTAGACCACAAGGCCCGGAGCAAACTCACTGGGCCTTTTTCCTCATCCATACCATGAATGTCTCTGCTCTGCAGGGCCTGAAGTGGCATTCCTTCATGTGCGGTTCTCATATATAGAGATTTAAGGCTTAGAGAGTAGATTTCAGAACTACATAGTTTAACCAAAGTCTCCAAGTGATTGTAGCGTGCACTGAATTTCCAAATCACTGGCCTGCAGGATCGTTTAAAAATCAAAACTATTGCACAGACGTGCCGTTTCAAAATGAGAAATGAAGTTTACAGTTAGATAAAACACCTACATGGCTGACAATTATATATGCTGGACAGGGTGGGGTGAATTCAAAAGAGTAGGCTGTGAGGAGGGAAGACGCATCACTGTCACCAGCCATTGAATTGTGCTGGGGCCACAGAGAAAGACCCTGGCCTAAGTGATTCAGCATAAGGGCTCCTGGAGGCACTTGGTATTGCGTCATCAAGGTGACTCTGGCTGTCTTTCCTGGTACCTTGATACAAGAACAGCATAAACAGGAGGAGGATGTCTGCCCCACCCCAGGGCCCAGAGCAGTGACCTGGGCCTCCTGGATTTGAGGAAAGACCTGGGATGGCTAGTTGCCAATCTCAGGGAGTGTGCCACACTTGCCGGGGGCTTGCCCTTGCCTCTTAGGAAGAGGCCACCGCAAGCGGGACAGCATTTGACCTGGGGGCCACCTCGGTGTGCATAAGGTGACCTGCCTGCACTTTCCAAGTGAGTCAACTAAGAGTGTAGGGGGTGAGGACTCGTTCTTACAGGGAAGACCTGGAACAGGTAGAACTTGGAGGTGTGACACTTCTTCTCGCCTCCATAAACTGGCACTGGCACCGCAACGTTTTTCAGGTACTGAGAAAACAGCACAATGAGGAAGATGGTCCTGAAACAGGAAGAAACAACCGCATCCAGCCTGGAGGGCTGGGCTCGTTCTGAGTAAGGCGCATGAGGATTTGGGACGTCTGGGAAGCGGGACCACCATGTATGTGTCTCTGAGACCAGTGGCCTCTGAAGCATTGGCAGAGTTCTGCCATCTTGGA
>PVKB01004463.1:0-141085 GCA_004027205.1 Ctenodactylus gundi
GGGAGAGTCTGTGGCTGGTTGGAGTGAGCTGGAGGGTTGCTGCCAGGTGGTGATCGCCGCCCCAATTGCGGGTGGGCCGGACCCGGGACTGACACGACCCAGGCAGGACCAGGCGTTTATGCATTGTCCCCTTAGGGTGGCACCAAGGGTCCCCCGCTCTGCTGCGACCGCGCGTGAAGGTCCGGGTGACCCTGCGCGTGGCGCCTCGGTCTCGGCCCCCCCCCCATGTGACTGTTCACTGTGTCACTGAGACTGGCTGCGTGGACTCGCGCCTCAAGAGGCCTTCCCGGTCCCCTGTGTGATGTTTGTGTGTCACCGGAGATAGCAGTGTAAACGTGCACGCGTGGGGACCCGGTCACCCTGTGAGTCGAAGGCTCTGCCTTCCGGTTGTGTGATTGGTTTGCCGTCTCCCACCATGAGGGTGACGGCCGGGGCCTTCGCGTGGGCTTCCTTGCGGTTGTATGGTGACCCCTCACCACCCTGTGGCCTGTGCTGCCCCGTCTCTGCAGGCTGCGTCTGTGTTGGGGGCATCTGTGTGTAGCCGTCTGGGGTGCGCTTGGCCGCACCAGGGCGCAGCTGGCCTGGGGAGGAGGACAGAGCGTCCTCCTGTCTTTGATTTATGGTCTTAATTGCGGGGTGAGCAGAAGTCGGAGCGACGGGGCTGTCACCGAGCAGATGGCCCGCCCCTCACAGGGCCAGCCCGGGGTCACTGTGCTGGGGACCTGCGTTTCCTGCTCTGGCCGCCTGGCAGGGAGCTGGCCCTGATGGGAGGGAGCTGAGTCCCTCTGCCCGGAGCTTCTTGACTTCTTCCGTTAGGACTGGAAAGAAAAAAAAAGTCTGGAAAGCCAGATTTAACTTGAAACTCTCTCAAGAATTTGGCGGGCTGGAAAATGCGTTTGAAGCTGAATCCACACCCAGGGAATAGGGCCAGGCTGTGAGAACCGGGGTCAGATTCAGGGAGGCAGCCCCAGGGTGAGGGCTGGGAGTGGAGAGCCTGCACCTCAGGCCTCCAGGCTGGGACTCTGAGCTCCGAGGGGCCGTTTGCCCTGGCGTGGGAGGCTTCAGAACCGCCTGTGGTGTCCCAGGCTGACTCCCCTCCCCAGATCTGACGGTGATCTTCCTGGGCTGGACCCTGCGATCTTCCCGCCTCAGCCTTCTAGAGTCTTACCCTTTTTAGAGCCTCACGGTGGGAGAGGAAAAACAGAACCAGACAGCAGTAGGCAGGAGAAGCGCTGGTATCGCCGGGTGCCTGAGGTTCTTCCGAAACGAGACAGGGTTTCCACGGACGAACCTGGTGGCCGCTGTGGCCCACGCCGGGCTGGGCCCTGCAGCCCGCCCTTCGCTGCCCTCACGGGGCCCGCCATCGCCTGCCCGCCTTGGCTTACCCTCTCACTCTGCTGGATGGCACCCTCCGCTCCCCGCTCAGCCTTCCTGCCTCAGGCCTGGCCTCCAGGGCCCGTGGGGGTGATGTACACAGCTGGACAGCTGTCTGCCAGTACGTGGGCACCAGTATGTGGGCACCGTTCATACCTGGAGCTGGGAGGAGGTGCGGCCACCTGGGAGCAATTCCATGGTGTTGTAAACCCACACAAGTGGGTTTTGATTTTACTGTTTATTATTTATTTTGGTGGTCCTAGGGATCGAGCCCAGGGCTTTCACACTCCATCTCCAGCCCATTTTCATTTTTGATTTGAGACAGGCTTGCTAAATCATGGAGTTGCCTGGGCCAGGCTCAAACTTGAGATCCTCCTGCCTCAGCCTCCCAGAGGGCTTGGATGACAGTCCTGTGCCACTGTCTTTCTGAAGAGAGAGGTTCCTTCCTTTTCTTCCTTCCCCTTCTCTCTGCAGTAATGGCGGTCTGGCCGAGGGGCCTCTGCCTGTGACCACGTCCCCAGCCCTTTTCCTTTGTGCTTTGCTGCGAGACAGAGTATCACTGAGTTGCCAGCTGGCCTTGAAATTTTTATTCTCCTGCCTCAGCCTCCCAAAGCGCTGGAGTGACAGCTGTCGCCGGCACCACATCCCGCTCCTTTCGGTCTCTTGGTGACATGTCGGAAGGCTGCATGCGTACTCCCTCTTTGCTTTCAGGACAGGCGCCTGTGATGAGCCCTAGGTGACTTTGGGGTTCTAGCTTGTATATTCTTTATAATTACTTTTTATTTGCAACATTTTGAAATCCGTTTTTTTTTTTTTTTCCCTGTAGAAGTTGGGTCTTTTTTTCAGGCTTTCCCGTGTCCCATTCTGTAGTGGAGATTTCTTTTGGAAGGTCTGACACGCACGGAGCTTTGAGAGCATCTTGAGCGGGTAGGCTTGCTTTCCGCGTAGCAGTTTAAACAGGTGTGTTTTAAAATTACCGCAGACAAAAAGTTGCCTACGTTAAGTGACCTTCAAGGGAGCTCTGATTCCAAGGACGATAGTAATGCATCCTTTGAAGCAGGGATGGGGACTGGTTCTGCTAATCTGGCAGGAGGCGGCTAGGCAGTGGGTGAGCAGCGGTAGCCTGTGCGTGGCCGGGTGGCCCGGTTCCTGATGGGCCACGGGACAGGGACAGGACTAAATGCGTGCTTGGTTTAAGTACTTGGTAGCTTGCGAGTTGGGCTCCTTGCGCCTGTTCAAGCCACGTGTGGGGAGAGCTGGCTCCCAGCTTCCTCTGTGGCTCCCAGGTCATTGGATGGTTTCAGTTATTAGATAAAAACAGCTGGTTTGTGCTTGGTGGAGCAGGGATGCTGCGAAGCTACGGGTGTTACCTTGCTCAGTAAGACGGTTTTGCCTTGTGGTTTTTGATTTCCATTCTTTCCTTAAAAGAACAGTTTTCTTTTGTTGTGTGGATAGTCTATGCATTTTGTTTTGTTAGACTATCTTATTAAAATAAGAGGATGTCACGGGGCCTGAAGGACGGCCGGGCCTGTCATCCCAGCACTGTGGAAGGCTGAGGCAGGAAGACCACAAGTTCAAGCCCAACCTGGGCCCCTTAGTAACTTAGTGAGACCCTGTTGTAAAATAAAAACTTCAAAACGGGCTGGGGATGTAGCAATAGAAGAGAAAGGAGGAGAAGAGGGAGCCTGGGTTCCCACAGTTCTCGTAATGGCTGGCTGCCTGGGGCTGGAGCTGGGAGGAGGAAGCCGTGGCCCCTGTCAGGCCCGGGCAGAGGCTGGAATGGGCCCTCAGGGAGCTGCTCCTGGCGCTGAGGTCGGGCCTGGTACATCTGAGAGATTTGAGGTGTCCACTAGGAGTGGCAATTCTGTTGTGTTTATTTATTTATTTTCTGTGGTTCTGAGGATCAAGCCCTGGGCCTTCACATTATTTATTTTTTATAGTTTATTTATTTTGGAGACAGGGTCTCGCTTCGCAGCCCAGGCTGATCCTGAACTCACTCTGTAGCCCAGGCTGGCCTTGGACTCACAGCAGTCCTCCTGTCTCAGCCTCGCGGATGCTGGGATTACAGGCGTGCGCCACCATGCCTGGCTTTACGTGGTGCTGGGGAATCAAACTCAGGGCCTTGCGCTTACTAGGCCAGGGCTTTAACCGCTGCGCCACACATTTTTTATTTTTGATTTTGGGAGAGGGTGTCACTAAGTCAGTGAGTCATCCAGGCTGGGCTCGAACTTGCAGTCCTCCTGCCTCAGCCTCCCAGAGCCCCAGCACTCGGAGGAGGGTGTGAAAACACGCTGCTGTTTCTGGTTATGATGATGGTTAGATCTTCTTGCTTTCTTTAGGTGGAGTGTTTCCTTCTGTCCAGAACTGGAAGTTCAGAGGTAAATGTTTTTGAGCCTGGGAGGGCCTCAACATCTATCAGTGGCTTCCCTAGCGCTCCCTGGACAGTCCTGGCGATGTGGACATCTGATATGCATACTGCCTCAGGACCTTTGTAGATGCTCTCGGGCTGGAAATACCAGGAAGGCAGCGAGGGTAACATTCTTTGTTATTTTTAAAAAATTTTTTTTTTATTTATTTTTTTAAGATAGGGTCTTGTTCTGTAGTCCAGGCTGTTCCTGAACTCACTGTGTAGCCCGGGCTGGCCAGGCAATCCTGGCTATCCTCCTGCCTCAGCCTCCTGAATGCTGAGATGGCAGACGTCCGTCACCACACCTGGCTCGTGTGGTGCTGGGAAATCAAGCTCTAGAGCTTGCCAGGCAAGTGCTGTAACCGCACTCTTGTTCTTAGGAGCCGGCTGGGGGCGGGGTTGGGAACTTGGCCCCATATGCAAGGCTTTTGGCAACCCAAGTGCTCAGAACCCGCTTGTAGTAGGAGTTAGTGGCAACGAACACCTGTCCTGCCTAACTCAAAAAATTGTTCTGAAGATCAAATGAAAAGACGAATGTGTTGGAATTTTATTTCACGCGTGTGCGTGTGCATGTGCGTGCCCCAGAGGTGGAACCGGGCTCTCCCACTGTGCTACCTTCCAAGTGCTTTTTTCTCATTTCTTGACTCCAGTGCGGGGTCTGAGTTGCTGAGTTGTCCAGGCTGTGCTCAGGTGTGTAACCCTCCTGCCTCCCCGAGTGCTGGGGTGACAGGCTTGTGCCACCCGGCCTGGCTTAACTTTTTAAGTTATGAAACATTGCCGAAATGTTTCTAAAAGTTCTCTATGAAGAATTTGTTTGTGTGGCTTGATATTCCTGTGAAGTGTCCAATGTTTGATACTGTTAGGATCTTGGTCAGCGTCCTGGGCCGTGTTCATGAGGATTGCGCCTGGCCCACGTGGCCAGTGCCCAGGTTTGCCCCCCTTACCCTGTCACTAGCTTCAGTGGAGGGTCTCTGGCGCCCCAGACCCTGAGCAGCAGGAGGCAGAGCCCCCCCAAATTTTTGCATGTCCTTTTTTTCTTTTGAGACAGATCTCGCCCTGAATCCCAGGCTGGCCTAGAACTCACGGCAGTCCTCCTGTTCCGCCTCCCCAGTGCTAGGATCATCGGTGTGCCACTCACTCCCAGCCGTTGTGAGGTGCGGGTTGGTAGAACCGGGCCTGGTGCTCCCTGGGCAGGCGCTCTGACCAGCCCCAGCTCTGACAATTTACATTTTCTATGCAGATACAAAGCAGCGCTGTGGTTTGGGCGTCAGCACACGTGTGCTGTTTCCTGTGGCCGCCCAATCTCTGCGCTGCGGCCGGGCCAGGCTTGGTCTCGGTGCAGCGGAGGGTCCCATGGAGCCTGGGAACTGCCCTGGGGGCAGAGTCCTGGGCTCTGTACCCTGCCCTGGGGCGTGGAGTTCCGAGTCAAGTACCCCACGTGGGGGTGCGGAGTCCTGTGTACAGTAGTCCACGCTGAGTCCCCGTCCGGGGGCGCCGAGTCCTGCGTGGAGTCGCCCGCATGGCTCTTAGCAGCTTTGCGGGCCGAAGGGAAGCCAGGAGGGACTTGGCGGAAACCTTCAGTGTGTTCTGAGCAATTCACAATTCTCCGGACCTCCTTCCGTCAGGACAAGCTTGCAATCGGTTGCGGTGGATGGACGGGGGCCAGCCCTGCCTTTCTGATGCAAGGAAGTCAATAGACTGGTGTCACCCGCCCGCCCCGGCCACATTGTCTGCCTGGTGGTGGCACAGATAGCGCCCTATTGATTTCCTGAGGCTGCGGTAAGCTCTTCCGAAGATCCGAGCCTGAAACAGTGCACACCTCGTTGCCCAGTCTCGGGGCTTGGGAGTCCGAGTTGGGTGCCGGAAATCAAGGCGTCACCGGGGCTGAGTCCTTGCTGGGGGTTCCGGGTGGTAGGCCTCCCAGCTCCTTCCAGTTGTGGGCCACGTGGAGTTCCTTGCGGTTCTGGGACTCGGTCTCTGTCCCCATGTTGGCCACCAGCCTCCTGCGGCCCTCGCCAGCTCCTACTGGCCTCTTCCTGGCTGCTGCCCGTGCTCCCTCAGCACAGAACCAGCGAGGGCTGCTGGGCCCAGGGTGCAGCCTGTCATCCCAGCACCTTGGTGGCCGAGGCAGGAGGATTGCATGTTCCAGCCCAGCTCGGGAAACTTAGCTACTTATAGAGACTGTATCAAAAATAAAAGTAGGCTGGGGATGGAGCTCAGGGTGAAGGCCTGGCTGGGTCCTCAGAGCCACTGAGAGAGAGAGAGAGAGAGAGAGAGAGAGAGAGAAGGGGGCCACAGTGTGGGCTGGGCTGTAGGTCAGTGGCAGGGCACTTGCCGGACCTCATGGGACCCCAGCACCAAAAAATGACACAAGAAAAGAGACCAGCGTACGCACTCCTGAGGTGTTCGACCTCTGGGCTCCTCACCTCTCTGGAATCTTATAGAAAAGCTTTATGTGTGTGTGTTCATGTATGTGTGCCTGTGCGTGTGTCCATGTGTGCATATCCATGTGTGTATGCCCATGCATGTGTCCGGGTCATTGCGTGTGCATCTGGATGTGCTTGTGTGTGCATGCCTTGTGTGTGTTTGTGTGTACAAGCCAGTGTGTGCATGTCCACGTGTGCATGTGTGCCTGTCTCTGTTTCCTGGGGGAGGATCTAGAGCCTTCTATATGTTTGCTTAGCGGTTGAATTCCATGAGAGTGCACCACTTAGAGCTGGGTCCTGGGTTCACACCTGTAACCCAGCCCTGTGGAAGGCTGAGGCAAGAGAATCACACATATGATCCTCTCCTGGGCAACTTAGCAAGACCCTGGCTTAATTAAACGAAAGAGGCTGGGGTGTGGTTCCAAACTCAGGCCCTGCATTCAGCCCCCAGTACTAGAAAGAACAATTTTTTAAGAAGAGTGAGGAAAAAACTCTGCCTCGTGTGATGTGCGTGTTGGCGAAGCCGAGGTTTTGTTTAATCATCAAATGCCCGTTTTTCACCCAGAGTTCCGCAGGCGCGTAGTTCTTAGGGTCAGAAGTTCTTCAAGGCTTAGAAGAAAAATGTAGCTGTCAGCGTCCCCACCCCAGTCACACCGCACTCCGTGGTAGAGCCAGAAACGCTGGCCGGGCTTTGTGCTGGGTCTGGCTGTTTGGCCGCCCCGCTGGGGTGCCTGGGGCATGGACGTGTGCCCTGGAAAGATGAGGCTCCTCCTGAGTGAGGGGACCTGGTGCAACAAGGTGACGTGTGCCGTCCCCGCCCCCAGCCAGCCAGGCCATGTGCCTCGGTGGGTGCTTGGCCGAAGCCTTTGCCCCGTGACCTGCCCGGGCCACAGGGCCTTTGAGTGGTAACCAGGTGCAGCGTCAGAGGCACAGCCCCCGCCAGGCCAGTGACACGATCCTGGCTGTACCGCTGAGGGTGAACATCGTGGGGTCGGAGTGGGGCCCACTGCAGGAGGCCACGGGGCGGGGGCGAGCTGTGGATTCCGGCGGGCTCTTGTGGTGTTGCTGGGCACAGCAGGTCAGAGCTGGCTGCCCCGGAAGAAGGCTAGTGGGTGTTGAGCCAGCCTGGGTCCTGTGGGGAGCGGAATGGAGGACCGTAGAAAAAAACGAGAAAGACCCTGCACAGGAGCAAGTTGAGATTTGTTGTTGTGGATAATTGAAATTCAGGCTCCACCCCAACCCTGTGGACGCGGATGGAGCCCAGCCCACGTTCACCCTGCGAGCGTGCAACCCTCCTGCCTCAGCCTCCCAGAGTGACCCGCTGTCACAGGCCTTCCCGTGTCCCAGGCCTAATGTGGTCTGGGCAGTAGGGCAGGGACAACCGGGTGTGTGTGTGTGTGCGCGCGCGCGTGCGTGCGTGCGTGACGACTCCACAGGGGCGAGTGGACGCTTTGCTTGCGTCTTGGAGCGGTGACCTCAGAGCGTCAGACTCCAGGAAGACTTGAGGGTTATGCACCTCGGGGTCCCCGGCCTTTCTGGCTCCGGCGCCGGCGTAGTGGGAGACCCCTCCGCGGAGATGGGCGGGGCTTGTTCTGCTGCCGGTGGGTGGAGCATGCCTTGAAGTGGCAGCTGCTGCAACGAAGGGGAGCGGGGAGTGGCTCTGCCTACTGTCAATCACCGTCAGCATTAGAACCCGATAGGAGCAGCTGGCAGGGGGTGGGGCTTCACGCGCAGCTCACTTCCTGCCGGTCGCTCATCTGGCCCAGTGGTCGGCCCTTCTGAGGTTTCCAGCTGGCGCTGCTCCCCAGCACCGGGGTTGGGGACCCCAGCTGGAGCGCCCAGAACAATTCCATCAGAATTCCAAGAATCACCTTGCTTCAGTGTGTTGAGGCAGGCTTGTGCGGACACGAAGGTGGAACTCTACCAGATAGGCGGCACGCGGGCACACCCCCTAAGCCCCGTGCTCCGGAAGGCTGAACGGCCGCACATTTGAGCCCGGCCTGGGCAGCTTGGGAACTTTATAAGATCCTGTTTGAAAAATAAATAAATAAAGGGCTGGGGATGTAGCTCAGTGTCACGGCCTAAGGTTCAGTCTCTGATGCAAAAAAAAGGAAACCCAGATGGCGCACGACTAGGGCACGAGCCGCAGTTGGCACCTGCTTCTCTGACGGCGGCGGAGCCAGCGCCAGGCGCCGTCCCCGCTCTGCGTGGGGAAGCCCACTCCGCTGTTAGAGCAGCCCCGTCACTGTTGCCATTTTACGTTGAGGAAACTGAGGCACAGAGAGGCCGGCGCGCTTCCGGTGTCGCCCAGCGGGCCGATGCCCCGAGCCCCTGGCGCCAGCCCAGCGCGCGCTCTCTTGGTCTTTCCGAAGCTGCAGGCGCGAGGCCTTTCACGTCTTTACGTGTCAGCCAGCCCTCGGAACTGCGGCAGACGTGGCCGGGTTCGGCCGTGGAGCTGTGGGGCTTGGCTCCCATCTCTGCCCGTCCAGCCCTGATGGTCCCGCCCAGCGGTGGGCGGGGCAGCGCGCCATCCTTGCTGGTGACGGTGTGACTAATGGAAGCTGTGGTTTTGATTCCAAAGAAGACACTTGGGCTGGAGGAATAGCTCAGCCGTTAAAGGAGTGGCGCACGCCTGTAATTCCAGCACTGGGGAGGCTGAGGCAGGAGGACTGCCCTGAGTCCAAGGCCAGCCTGGGCTCCGAAGTGAGTTCAGGACCAGCCTGGGCTGCGGAGCGAGACCCTGTCTCAAAAAAAAAGACTTACTTGGGAGATCTGCTGGCCCACCTAAACCCGCAAAAAAAAAAAAAAAAAAAAAAAAATAGGCATTTGAGACAGTGTAGGAAAGTCACGTTTTCTGGTGTGGTTGGTGAGACCATGTTGTGGAAATCAGCGTGACGATTCCTCAAAAACTGAAGTGGAAATAGTTATTCCTTTTGGCCCAGCTGTGCTCTGCCGGGGTCTTCCCAGAAGAGTTAAAGGCATCGGGCAGCGGGATGCACACACCGGGGTTATGGCAGCGCCGCCTTGACCAGCAGCTGAGTGGAGGACGCAGGTGGGGTGTGTCCGCACGGTGGGGGGCGCCCTCCCTGCAGAAAGGCAGTGTGTAGGGAAAGGGTGCACCTCGGCACCATTAGCTTAGCGAGATGAATCAGACACAGAAGGTTAAATACCACCCAGGCTCTCCGTTCTCGTAAGTAGGTAAAGGGTCCAAACCAGAGCTGTGGGAATGGGGCCGGATTGTGTAGAGCGGGATGGAGGGGATGGAGGGTAGAAATGTCATTATTGTGCAAGTACATACTAATAAAAAGAAGAATGGGGGGAGGGAAAATTACTTCTTAACTGTGCAAGAGAAAATAAAAGCAGTTGTGATGTGGTGTGTCCAGCGCAGTCAGTGGGTGTCCCCAGCGACGCCTGTGAAGAGTCCCCAAAGACTTCTGGAACACGCGCTCAGCAGAGAGCTGTTGACCTGAGCACGGGAAGCGGGGGAGCTGGCTGGGAAACTGAGGCAGGGATTATTGGCCAGACACGGTAGTGTGGCCACCGTGCTTCCTCCGGGTGGAGTCCAGCAGGAAGCAGGCAGTGTGTGGCACTGCTGGGCTGGCACACGATGGGCGAGGTTGGTCGGGCACAGGCTGCGAGCACCAGCCTGGCCGTGGGACGAGAGGGGGCGGCAGAGGCCTGGCGGGGGGTGGGGCTTGGCCGCCTGGCGCGGGGCAGAGCCCCGCGGTCTTACTCCGGAACACGGGGAAGCGGCTGAATAAAGAGGATTTTTGCTTTTTGTCCCGCGGGAACGGTGGCTAGTGACTGCAGTCCACTAGCAGGACGTGGGGACCAATTTTTCTCTTCCTTCCTTTTTCTTTTTTTGTGGTTCCTTTTGTTTTTCGAGTCCAGGACCTTCCCCCTGAGCTACGTCACCCGACACATTTTTATTTATCATTTTTTTGATATTGTGACAGAATCTCACTAAGTTGCTAAGTTGCCCAGGCTGCCCTTAAACACGTGATCCTCCTGCCCCGGCCTCCCAGAGTGCTGGGATGACAGTCTGCACCACTGGGCTCAGCTTCTGTTGTTTGCATGGCAAGGCTGTTGCAAAGATACAGGGCACAGATGCACTGTTGGTTGATAAGAAGTCACTGCCTAGATGAGCAAGGAGAGGACTGTCCCCAGCGGGGCGCTGAGGTGAAGGGGCGCCCCCCAGCGGGGCCCTGGGGTCCTGCCTAGGGTGAAGGGGTGCCCCCCAGCCGACTCTCAAGACTTCCTGTCTTCTGTGACAAGTGGCCTGAGCTAATTATGGTGCAAGGGCGAGCTGAGGCTTCCGAGCGTCCGGCTGCAGAGCAGGTGAGCGCTCGCCAGAGCCGGGGGAGGAAGCCGGCATCCCAGCATTCCAGGCGGCTGAGGCAGGGGATCGGAGTTCGAGTCCAGCCGTGCTAGGCAACCCTGTGACTTAGTCTGACTCTTAGTGGGACTCTGTTGCAAATAAAAGAACCGAATAGTGGAGCTGAGGATGTAGCCTAGTGCAAAGGCCCTGCGTTCAGACTCATCACCACACGCGTGCGCACACACAAACATGCGTGCACTTGGTGTCTGCCACGCCAGGGTCTGAATTGTGTGGGTGGACCGAGCACGTGGTGAGAAGCCCCTCTTTGAAGACCTGTCCTGTGCACCCCAGGGACCAAACAGAGACCACCTGGGCACAGCAAGGTCGAGCTGCTGGCATCGCACTTGGTAGAGGCCGGCGGAGGGGTGGGGTTCGTCTCTTAAGGGTCCTGGATGGGAAGCAGAGGCGAAGGTTAGGGCAGGCGGTGCCCAGTCCTGGCACGTCCTGGCCGTTTGGACCTCCCTGCGTGGCTGGCCGGTTGAACACGCGTGTGGAGCTGGCTCCTGTGGCGGCTGCAGGCTGTGGCCCAAGCCGGCCTTTTCTGTTTGTTTTGGTGCTGTGGGTTAACACCTTCCCCGGCCCCTTTTCATCCTTGAGACAGGGTCTTGTGCTCCTCCTGCCTCAGCCCCCTGGTGCTCTGGGATGGCAGGCCTGTGCCACCGCGCCTGGCTCTGTGCCGCTGTTATGCCGGCCAGCCCGGGGCGCTGTGTTCCCTCGGTTACTTGTCAGTAACAAGAGCGGAGGAGAGGTGGGCCATGTTGGCGATCACCGGGTACGTGTGTCCTCTGGAGGGAGCCTGTCGTGGCGGCGTGTCACGGGCCGGGTGGGAGTCGCTGTCCGCCGGCCTGGAGTGTGGACGAGGGAGGAGGCCTTAGAAAGTCCCTTCCTGTCCCCTGCTGGCTCCTCGTCCTCGTTGGGAGCTGTCCCTAGCCCCTGTACGTCTCTTTCATTGTGTGTTTCGTGTGAATCTTTCCAGGTAGCCAGTGTCGTTTGTTTCCGTGACCTTTGCTGGTACAGGCGACCTGCAGTTTGTGACTGGGAAGGGCTCTCTGAGCCCTAGGTCGGCTCGCTGAGGTACGGATCATCTGGGATTTGGACACACATTGGCTTTCCTGGTGGTGCAGCCGGGGGTCGACTTCAGTGCCTGTCCGCTGTGTGGCCTGAAGGGAAGCACTCTTAGGACTTCCGTGTCTGTCTGCCTCTGACTCTTGTTATCACAGAAGCCTGTGGTTGGCCTTCATATGTCAGCAGAAATACAGGACCTTTTCAGGGTGCTCGGGGGGAACTGCGCCCACGGCTGACGCCCTGAGCTACATCACCAAGCTGTCTTTATTTTTGATTTTGAGACAGGGTCTTGTTAAATCGCTACATTGCCCAGGCTGGGCTTGATTTTGCGATCCTCCTGCCTCAGCCTCGCAGAGTGCTGGGACGGCAGGCGTGTGCCACAGGACCTGGCTTGTTTTTCTTACTACCCATTTGCTGTGGGTGTTCAGGTTTCGCGGTCCCTGTGTAAAGGGCACGTGACCTCACAAGGCGGGAATCAGAGTTTGGAGTCAGGTGGGCCGGAGGAGGCGAGGTGCCCGCTGGGGAGCTGGGCTTTTTACATCGCCCAGGGTGGATTCAGGGTTCACGTTGCATAAAACCTTTCACGTGGGCAACAGCTGGTATAGTTGGCATTGCGCTGAGAAATGCGGGTTGCCTGGAGCAAGTAGACATTTATAGACAGACGGACGGAACAAAATAAAAACAGGAAACCTTGACCTGCATCTCACACAGCATGAGCTCAAAGTGAGTCATAGATTCGGTATGAAACGTGGCAGGGTAGAACCTGAGGTGCACAGCGTGGGGCCCCTGTGGGCTGTGTGGCTTGGCACAGGGTTCTCTCTCTCTCTCTGTCTCTCTCTCTCTCTGTGTCTTTCTCTCTGTCTCTCTGTCTCTGTCTCTCTCTCTCCCTCTCTCTACCCCCTTCCCTCCTTCCATACTGGGGATTGAACCCACAGTCTTTGCCCTGAGCTACAGCCTCAGCCACTCCCTCCCTCCCACTTTTTTTTTAAAAAATCTTTTTATTTTTGAGACATGGTCCCTCAGGGTCACTAAGTGTCCGAGGCTAAGCTGGAACTTGCAACCCTCCTGCTTCCGCCTCCCGGAGTGCTGGGGTGACAGGCCTGCACCGTTGGGCTCGGGAAGCCTCGAGAAATCTTCCTTTAGGTTGACACCTAAGGATTTTGCCGAGCACCGAAGAGCTGTGCAGGGAAGTGGCAGTGGAAGGGTTTGTCTGGGAGCGGTGCTGGCTCCTCGTGGACACGCCTGTGCCACGTGCATGGGTGGCGGTGCCCACCCTGCCACCCCACGGGGGACATCCGCCGTGGCCACCATGCCCTGAGCCCGCTCTGCCATGGTTCACGGCTCGCGCTGGCTGTCTTTGAAGCTAGAGGGTCCGTCCCGTGCCTAGGCAGACTTTGGCTTGCTTTCCTCCGTCTTCCTGCCATGGCAGCCCGGCGTGGCACGCCTCCACATGGCCCCCGAGCCGTGGCCGTGGCCATGGCCCTGTGCCTCTGCCTTGCCGCTCTCGTCGCTAGGACGCAATGCCTGACACCCGCAGCGTAAGAGGGGAGAGGCTTGTTTGAGCTCCCAGCTGCAGGGGGTCTCAGTCCCGCCACAGGCCACTGGCAGGGCCTGGAGGAGGCCTCACCAGCGAGAAGGCTGGCAGGATGGGACAAAGAGCCAGTGGAGGAAGGGCAGACTCAGTGCACACTTCCAGGCCGCGCCCGCCCGGGTCTGCCCTTCCCGCACCCTCCGTGACCCCTCTCTGGGTCAGATCCTGGGGATCCGCCCTTTCCACCAGCGCGGGAGATCATGGGCTCACCCCCGACTGAGTCACCTTCCAGACATGAGGCTGTGGGGGCCTCCCAGGCCCAGACCCCGGGGCCCGAGGTGGCCATGTGCGCCACCTCCCCAGCCTGAGGCAGCCAGCAAGCTGACTCCAGGAAGCGTCCTGCATGGCTTCTGAGGATGTGCCCACGTCCCGGTAGAAACTGTGCCACGAGTCTTCGGGGTTCCAGGGACTTTGGAGAGAAACGTGGTGTCACATTTCCGAGGCCTGGGAAAGACCTGTGTGGGACCGGGCGGCCTTCCGGCAACAGTGCCTGTGGAGGACCAGAGGCCTCCCGGCCCCATTCTGAGCAGCTGGTGTCCTGGCAGCGCCGCTGGGTCTCTGGGGGGCTTAGTTTCATTGTCTAAGACCGTGGAGCTTGTAAGACAGGCAGCGCATGCCCGTCACCAGGAGATGCAGGTGAGGGGCAGGGGACAGTGCTGCACCATCTGAGGGAACTTGTGGTGTGAGCCTTTAAGAAGGGCATTGGAGGCAGGCCGGGTGCTTTGGCTTGGCCATCCCAGCACTCTGGGAGGCGCAGGCAGGAGGATCCCGAGTTCAAGCCCAGCTGGGGCAATTTAGTAGATCCCCAGTACTAGTGGCGTCCCCAGGTGACTAAGCTGTGCCCCCCCTCAGGACAGCTCTGAGCTCTGCCCGAGTGCAGCAGCACTGTGTCACCAAGAGTGTCCTGCCCTGCCCCTGCTGTGGACAATGTCAGTGTCCTTCTGGCCTTGGGGCTTCTCACCGAGTGGACGCCTGCCTGTCTCCCATGCACGGGTTGAGCCCCTGCCGTGCTGGGCAGGGCTGTGTGGCCGCACTGTGCCCCCTGCCCCCCGCTACTGTGCATGCTGGTTGGAGCAGAGGACAGGAGGGAGTGACTGTGACTGCTAGTCAGTCTGTGACCGGCATGACAAGCAGGAGAGCACTGGGCGCAGCTGGGCTGCGGGAGCCCGTGCTCCGACGGCTTCGGTGGCCTCCAGGCTGCCAGTGGCAGCGCCACCAGCCCGAGAGCCCCCTGGGGAGCGCTGGAGCAGTAAGGGGCCGTGAGGGAAGGAACCGTCCCGCCCTCTGTGTTCTGGGCGCGATCGCTGTCACGGAGTGACAGCTGAGGCCGAGGGCCAGGGGGCCCCAAAGCCGTCCCCTGCCCTGCCTCCTGGGGCTCAGTGTCACAGCTGTCACCGCAGAGAGCCCCGTGACCGGCAGCCAGGACTCTCACCCTGAGCCAAGTCCCAGCCTGTACTTAGGTTTTGATTTCGAGTCAGAGTCTCACTAGCCACAGAGCTACCCACCGAGCCTGGGCTTGTCCTTGGCAGTCCTCCGGTCTCAGCCTCCCACAGTGCAGGGATGACGGGTTGTGTCTCCAGGCCACGCTAACTTTTGTTCAGAAAGGGAAGAGCAGTCGGGGTGGCGGCACAAGCCGGCCGTGTCGTCCCAGCTACTCGGGAGGCCGAGGCAGGAGGATCTCACATTGGAGGCCAGGCCAGGAAACTTAGTGAGAACTTGTTTCACATAAATGGAGGGGAGGCTTATGGTATCACTCGGTGGTAACGTACCCCTGGGCTCTCCCCCTGTGACACACACAGCAGGGAAAGGAGCCGTGGCTTGCCTTGCTGGCAGGTGGGCAGTCACGCCTTCTGGTGGCAGGTGCTGGGGGCGGGGCGTTCTGCAGCCCTTCTGGTCGGCCTCGCTGCCCCCGCAGAGCTGGTTCCGCCGTTCTGTGCTGCTGTTCTCTCCTGCCATCCCGGCTGAAGGGCGAGTCGCCGATGGGAGGTGTGTTTTGTGGGTGGCTGGGGATCACTGTACAGAAAGCCCGCATGGCGGCCTTCGTCCCTCCGCGCCCCGGGCGCAGGGCTTCCCGGCTTACTTGGTTTGCAAACGGACGCCGAATGCAGACCTCTTCACCTGGCAGTTTATTTGGCTTGGAAGGCAGCGCACATTCTTTTCCCCTCCCTGCGAGCCCTGTCTGGCCTTCTGCCGCCCCAACTGCCCTGAGCAGAATCCCAATGAGCCAGCGTGTGTGAGGGTCCCGGACGAGGCCTGGTGACTCTCCCAGCCTCGTCGGGCAGCTGGGACGGGCACGCGGGCTCCCAGCAGCTGCCGCCGTCCCTGCGGGGACAGAGCCAGGTGGCTGTCGGGTTAGGAGACCCATGTGGCTCTGATCACGGCACGGCTGGGGGACCCTGCCTCCCCCGTCAGAGTTCCCGGGATCCCCAAAGTGGCTTGGCGTGGTGACAGGACTGTCGGGCAGGTGTGGGCCAGTGGCGGGGATGCCCGGCGCTGCCCCCACCTGCTATGGAGTACGCTGCTGTGACACCCCCCCCCCCCCCGTGCCCCTCCGTTCCCTCCTGGAGTGATGGGCCGGCCAGCTCCGGGTGTGACCCTGTCCACAGAGCACTCTGTAGTAGCTGGTTCTGCGTTTAAGCTGGCACCGCGCTGTCCTGGAGCGGGTGCAGGTGCACCTTCCCTGTGGACATTGCAAAGTGGGCCCGTCATCGTGAGCAGGTCTTAGTTGGTCTGCTCACCTTCTTCCTCACAAATGTGGGGTCCGCAGGCCCCTCACCTCCTTGCAGGGTTGCTCTGTTTTGATCTTTCTTTTATTTATTTATTGTTCATGGTACTAGGATCCATCTCAGGGCCTTTGCTCTGAGCTCCATCCCTAGCCTGTTTTATTTTAGTTTAGATTTTAAAGACAGGGTCTCCCAAAGTTGTTAACTTGCCCTGGCGGGCTCAGACTTGGAATCGTCCTGCCTCAGCCTCCAAGTGTCGGGATTATAAGTGTGCGCCACCACGCCCGGCTGCCTGCTTATGTGCCATAGGAGGAATTGGACCCGTGGCCTTGCGCTTGTGAGGCCAGTGCTGTAGCCACTCAGTTACGCCACCAGCACCTGGCCTCCTGGCTGCTGTGAGCTTGAGGTGAACGCAGCCAGAGAGGAGTCTCTCAGTCGTTCTCTCTGGTAGCTGAATTTCACGTGTCTGTCCGGGGCTTTGTTCATTTCCTGGGCTTTCCTCTCCCGAGTGGGGCGGGTGGCTGCGCCCTGCTGAGCGGGACTTCTGGGACAGAGGGAGCCTTCGGTGGCAGTGTGCTGCGCGGGGAGGCCTCGGGGCCTTGAGGGTCTGCTCTGGAAGCCCTGGGCGCCCCGTTCTCCGCAGCACGGCCTGGCTCTTGGCTCGCATTGGTCCGTATGTTTCTTTCTCCCCCAGCGTCCCCGGGCCATGGTGTCCCTCGGGACAAGTACAGGTGCTGCCGTCCCTGCCCGGTCCCCAGCCGTGCCTGCTCCCCAGGGCTCTCTGGATGTGCAGAGCCTGGCCTCACCGGCCCCGGGAGCCGCCCGTGGCGCCGAGATTCCCGCTGTGCATTGTGGGAGCGGGTCAGCTGTGTCCACGGGACCTGGCAGCGCGTGGGTGGCCAGCTCAGGGCAGTCCTGGCTCACGGCGAGCCTTACGGGGTTGGCACAGGGACAGAGAAGCAAGGACACAGGATCTCTGTCTGCACGAACCTGGGGTCTCCCACATGGGGTGGCCAGACACGTGGCCACGAGACACGCAGTTGTCATGATGGAAGGGGTCACATGTACACTTGAAATGGAGCCGGGCTGCGCTTCGTGGACACAGGCCTCCAGCCTGGACACAGAAGCCATGGGCGACGTGTCCCTGAGGGGCACACTGCACGCCCAGCCTCTCTTCCCGTGTCTGTGGGAAACATTTGCTTCTCCCTGCAGCTGTGGCCCCATGGCCCTGTGCACCTGGGAGGGGTTCGTGGCTGTATGTGTCATCTCTCTGTTAGTAAAGGCATTGTTAAGGTTGCTTGGCCGTGGGGTCAGCTTTCCAAAGGGGGAGGTGGCCGTCGTGGTCACGCTGAGTGCGTTTGAAGCAGAGGTCGCTACATCTTTAAAGAATGCATTTTTGAGGGCCCAAATTTTGTGTGATTCCTCATAAAATCGTGGTTTAATGTTGATACTGGAGATCCCACCTTGGGCTTTCTCACTGACCTAGATTACTAGACACATTTTTTTCTTTTTTTTCTTTTTTTACTTTTGATTTTGAAACAGGGTCTCGCTTATGTTGCCCCAGCTGGGCTTGAACTTGTGGTCCTCCTGCCTCAGCCTCCCAGAGTGCTTGAATGAGGGGCTGTACTGCAGGAGCCTGGCCACGAGGAATTTTGCAGTCCACACCTCGGCTTCCCCTTTTGGCAGTTCGGTGTAGGAGCAGGGCCTTCTCCCTGGCTTGTGTTCTGGCTGGCTTCCCTGCAGCTGGCAGGAGTGCCTGGCCTGGCCCGTCCTGGCGGGGCTCAGCCGTGGCACAGCTGAGAAGACAGGGACGAGCGGGTGCCTCGGCTCTTCCATCCCGCTGGCTCTCCCCACTGCGCCCGATGTGGGACCCAGTCCCCTGTGCCCATATGGCAGCCCCCCACCCCCTGGGAGTCGGTCTCAGGGTCGCTGTCCGCGCAGGAGCCCTGGGCAGCGTGTCTCCCCTCTGTTTCCCTGACTCTCGTAAGGCTCCAGCCTGTTGGGACCAGGTACGACGTGGTGACAGCAGCGAGCCCGTGTGGCATGTCGCCGTCCCTCCTCCTCCCCACCATCTGGCGTGCGCCATGGGTCCCGGTGTCCCAGCCACCGTCGATATCGCCCCGAGAGGCCAGCAGCGACATTCATCCGGGAAGAATAAACATCGACTTAGTGGGATGTTTGCTTGAGTCGTTTGCAAAAGGCTGGACCCTGTGGCGCAGACCTGTGACCCAGTGACCTCGGAGGCTGAGGCAGGATGATCTCCACCCTCAGGCCCAGGGCGGGCACCTTGTCAACGGTTTCAGTTACTGTGTTGCTGCTGTGACATCCACAAAGCAGGGGAGGACGAGTGTCATTTAGGCTCACAGCTTCAGAGGGTCACAGTCCACTTGGGGTGGCCAGCAGCAGGGAAGCGACATGGCGGGTGGAGGCTGCGCCTGGCACCGCAGGCAGGAAGCCAGGTCCCATGAAGCCAAGTCCCCTAGGAAGGTCGCAGCACATACATGTGCACCCCCAGGTCCCGTCCCCGGACCCGCCGCTGCTGGGTCGGCCCAGTTCCACCCCTTCCAGGTGCGGTTCTCCTCTACCTCACGCCTGTAATCCTGTCCACATGCCTGCAGTCCCCCCTCGCAACCGGGCCCCCATCTCCCGACAGCTCATGGTTCCACAGACAATCCGTGACATCCGCGTGTGTGAGACTCTTGGGGGACGCAGTCGCAACTTTGCAAGAACGTGTCTCAGATGCAGAGCTGGGAAATGTAGCTTGGGGTACCTGCAGGGTTGGGGGGGCATCTGGCTGAACCCCTCCAGTCCCCAGGAGCTCCCCGCTCTCCCTGACCGTGTTCAGTAAGCACAGCAGGGGTAGGTGGCCCTGTGGGAGCGCGTGGTGGGCTGTCACCTGGTGCCGCTGCAGAGACACTGACCGAGGGGCAGCTCGCTGGCTTGTTGCTTTTGAAATTTCTTTTTTCTTTCTTCTTCTTCTTCTTCTTTTTTTTTTTTTTTGCTATCTTATTATTTAGCGAATCTCTGTGACTTTTAATATTTCTAATCTGAGGAATATTGACTTTTGAGGTTTTGAGAAAAAAATACTGTGGCTGTAATTGGTGCCTTGGGCTCCACACCTGTAAAATGGGCGCGTTAGGGGCTGGTTCTCCAGAGCTGTGTGGGAGCGAAGGGCGAGATGCCCGGGCCTGACGTCGCGAGGACGTCCTGAACGTGGTTTCCTGGCGTCCTGAACGTGGTTTCCCGGCGGCCCCTACGGGCATGGGACACATGGAGGTGGTGACCCTTAGTGCCACCTGGCTGGCCCTGGGCTGGCTCACACGCCCGGAAGGAATGCGAGGCCATCTGGAGCGGTGACGGGGCAGCCGGGGCTGATATCGGCTGCGGTCGGGCCACCCCTTGCCTGTACACCTGAGCGTTTGCTTTCCATTCATTTCTGTCTCCAGTAAGTGGTCATGGTGGGGCCTCTGGGTGCAGCTCAGTGGTTACCGTGCCGGCCTGGCATGCACAAGGTCCTGGGGTTGGCAGAACTATTACCCAGGTGGGGTGTCTCCTGCCTTATCATCCCAGCATTTGGGAGGCTGAGGCAGGAGGATTGCCATGAGTTGGGGCCAGCCTGGGCCACCTAGTGAGTTCAGGACCAGCCTAGACTCCAGAGCAAGACTCTGTCCTCCCCCCAAAGTAAATAAAGGGGATATGGAGTTGGTGTTGGGGACTGTGTGACACCAGCCGAACAGGAAACCTGCTTGGACCAGGTAGGGGAAGAAAATCCCGAGGAGGCAGGATTTGTGTGGTGAGCTCAGGAGGCGCCTGTCCTGGGCAGCGCAGCTCCTCTGGGTCTCAGTGTTCCTGGAGAGCGAGGTGGCTTGTGGTGCCCACTGGGAGCCCTGGGGCTGCTCTCAGTGACCCAGCCACCTGCCCCCGTCACCACAGCCACTGCTGACGAGCTCAGTGTGATTGTGGGTGTTTGTGCTGCTTTGCGTGTGGGAGGCGGCCCGGCCCCGCCAGCTCCAGCGAGACACCGGGGATCCGGGTGCAGGGGCGCTCCCTGGGGCAGGCACGCTTGCCTGCAGGTAGAAAATTCTCTTTAAAAAAAGACACTCAGGCTAGGCGTGGTGGTGCTGACCGCCCAGTGGCAGTCGTCCCCCACTCTGGGAGGCTGAGGCAGGAGCATCGCAGGTCCTAGCCCAGCGTGGGCAGCTTAGCAACGTGGTAAGACCCTGTGTCCACATCAGAAATCAGAGATGAACAAAAATGGACCAGGGACGGAGCTCAGCGTGAAGGCCACGGGCTCGGTTCCCGGTGCCACCAAAATCAGGAATGAGCCCGAGACGGAGCTCAGCGTGAAGTCCTGGGTTCAGTCTCCAGTGCCACAAAAGAAGGGGGAAAAATAAAGAGTCGTTGGCCAGATGGTTTGCGGAGCTTCATCCCTGAAGTGTGCCTGTTGGCTCTGAGCCACTTGAGCCCTGAGGCTGTCCTGACACAGTGCCGTCATTTACTGCCCCTCCCTGCCTCGGTGGGCTGTTTGCAGTGTGCCGAGGGCAGGGGAAGAAAGCACCTTTGACAGGTGCCCTGCGACGTCCCTCTTCCGGCCTGCGGCCACTCATCCCACCCTCCGGCCACGGCCACGTGGGTCCCGGTGGCAGGTAGGTGGTGCTGAATGCGGGAGGGAGTGGATGGGTAGAAGGGGCCCTTCCTTTCTTCCTCCTTTCCTCTGTCTGCTCTGGGACACGCTGCCGGCTGGGACAGTGGCGGTCATGCGGCCGGGTCCCCTCGGATGCCGCTGGGAGGAAGCTGAGCTGCGCAGAGGTGGCTGAGGGGTGGGCGGGGTGAGCCATGCGCCGTGCTGGTCACCAGGGGCTGTGTCTGCTGTCCTGCGGTGCCGTGTTCCCGCCCCTGAGCCCACTCTTCCTGGGGCCGGTGACCTTCCCCCAGCTCCCCTCATCCTGCATGTGTAGCAGGGCGGGAGAACCTGTGTTCGGGGCTGTGGGGTGGCAGGACGCCCGGCCCCTGGCGTCCCATCTCTGGGCTCACACCTGGAAGGCACAGCTGTTTCCAGAATGCCTTTCAGTATCCAAAACCTGTTCCATCCATTTAATGTAACAGTTAAGAAAATGAAGCAGTCACCCAGAGTTACACACCTGTTACCCTAGCACTCTGGGAGGCCGAGGCAGAAGGATGTCCATTTCAAGTCCAGACTGGACTTAATGAATTTGTGAGACCCTGACTCAGAATCAGAAATCAGAAATGGGCCACGGACGGGGCTTAGCGTGGAGGCCCCAGGCGGGATGCCCGCTGCCACGAGACGGACAGACAGACAAGGAAAATGGTAAAGAGAGGGGGGGAAAATCCCTAACGGTGAAGTCCCCCTAACACTGCCGGTGTAGTCCTGGATGTGAGATTTCGGTTTCTGCAGGCAGTGCGGTTTGAACCTGAGCGTCCCCGGTGTCTGCCCCTGCTGTCTGCCGCTTTGGCGGACAACTGCACCCGCCCCGCTGCCCCGTGGGGTCCTGTGAGTTCTGCATTTGCATGAAGCGGAGGCAGATGGCGCGGAGGACCGCTCTCACTGCGCAGCGTGGCGCCGGGGCTTGGGGCCCAGGAGCCCCGTGGGGAGGGATCATGTTCTGTCCCCTCCCGGCTGGGTTCGCTCCCAAGCTGGGGCCACAAAGATCGCTCCTGTCCCCCTCAGCCGACAGATGACCGATTGTTTCCAAGTCTCGGAGCTGTCTTTCCCCCCGGATTTGGGAAGGAGTGCTGGCCGGGGTTGTCCTTTGTCTTCTGTTCCAAATCTGGGATTGTAGAAAAGGAGCAGGAGCACGTTCGGGCCACGTGAGTGACCCACCACGTCCCAGTGGGCGTGATGCAGGCCTGCCCGTCACCTCGGTCCTGGAACTCTCCTTTGTGAGGAGGGGGCCTGAGCACGTGCGGGCGTGGGGGTGTTGATGCCGGCACCAAGCAGCTGGCAGGCACTTACTTATTTATGCGGCACTGGGGACCCCCTGGGGCCTTTGCACTGAGCTGTATCCCCATTTTTAAAAAAAATTTGAGGCAGGTTCTCACTAAATCACTAAGTTCTATCAGTGCAGGTTGCTCGTCCTGTACTGTGACGCTTTGGGTCACAAGTGTCGCGTTTGACACCCCCTTTCTCTTGGCTTTCGCGATATTTGGGTTCACCGTCCTGGGCAAGCCTTCCCTCATCTTGAAATCTGAAATGGAGCTGTCAGAAGCCTAAAAATCTGGGGATGTGCCGAGCCCTGTGGTGCAGGCGTGTCGTCCCAGCACTCTGGGAGGCCGAGGCAGGAGGATTACAAGTTTGAACCCAGCTTGGACAGTTTAGCACTACTGCGAGCACGTGCACACACACGGACACGGACACACACACGGACACACATGGACACTTGTAAGTCTGAGGTATTGGAGAATTTTGGATTTCAGATCTTCAGATTTGGCTGCTCACGCTGTGTGTGGTAAAACACCCATGGGTCACCTGGCCCTTCTGTTGGGTGCTGTGGCAGGACCTGCCCCGGCCACGTCCACCCGTGAGCCCGCTGCCTGTGGCCCCGGCACGCTGTGTCCGCTCTGCCAGCTAGCACCACTCTGCCGTTGTCGTGGGCTGTGGGTTCTCAGTTGCCTTTCAAAGCTCCGCCTGCGGTTTCTTGCTGGCGGCGCAGTCTCTGCCACAGCCACATGCATGGGCGTCTGTGTTAGTGTGTCTTTAAGGACAGGCCTGTGTCCAGTTTATCTCCCTTGTGTGACCGTCTCAGGACACACCCCTTTTCCTACATGCGGCCGCACGCATCTGTCGTTATGACTGAGCAGTACCCCCCTATGCCCACTGGTTCATCGGGTGCTGGGCTTCCGAGCTGCGCCCTTGGCGCAGCTGTCTCGCGTCGGACTGCTCTGAACAGGAATCTGCATATGTGGCACAGAGGGCGATGGGAGAAGCCCCAAACACAGATGTACAGACAGACAGCAGAAGCGGGCAGAGATGGTGGGAACAGGGTCAGCTCTGTGGACGTGGGAGAGGGCGGGGTGGGGAGGAGCCGGGAACCTTCCTGGCCAGATGCGGGGCTCTCTTCCACGAGGGAGGGGTCACCGGGTCCCGTGGCTTGGGTCTGCATGCCCCCCAAGGGATGGGTTATCTGTGGAACCGCGGCTGTTGGGAGATGGGTGCCTGGAGGGTGCGTGGATTACAGGCCCGCTGGGGCTTGAACCGGGAAGGGGCAGGCACGGTGGCGGGCCACAAAGGGCTGGTCCCCGGGGCGGGACCTGGAAGGGTGTAGCCTCTTCCCGCCTCCCTCTGAGACTTGACTGGGTGCGAGAAGGAGCCGCCTGCACCCCCACCCACTGCCCGCGTGAGCTCAAACACATCCCCTCCCCTGATTCCCATGTGCTGGGTGTTTAGTCACAGCAACAAAACACTATGGAGAAATCCCTGCCGGAGAAGCAGGGTCATTGCTGTGGCTTCTCTGACCGTGGGGCTGCGTGGGTGTGTGTGGTCACTGACCGATGGTCCCAGCCTCATACTCCACTTGGGCCCTGTTGTAGCGTGGTGCTATGACCCTGCTGCAGCCTGGTCTTGCTGGCCCCCGATGGCCCCTTGGGAAACCGCTGGCCCCGGGCAGCAGACACACACGGTGATGGGAGATGGGGCGCAGTGGCCCGTCAGGTGCAGCGCATGGCTCACGTGGCCCTGTCTTGAGGCCCTGTCTTGCACGTGTTGTGTGCATGTGGCCCCCGCCACCCTCGTCTCCCATCCCCCTGATGTGCTGACCACGGCATGTGGATGGTGGGCAAAGGTCGCGCCTTAAGGTCCTTTCCTGGGGCTGTAAGGAAACACCCGCAAGCCTGGGTAGTTTATAAAGAAGAGTTCACCAGACCGGGTGGCACAGGCCTGTCATCTCAGCCCCCTGGGAGGCTGAGCAGGAGGATTGCACGTACCCAGTTGGGCAATTTAGCTTCCTGGCGAGACCCTGCCTCACAAGCAGAAATCAAAGTGGGCTCAGGGTGAAGTCCCAGGCTCTGTTCCCCAGTGCCAGGAAAGAACAAAAATGAAACTGGACCGGACGGGCTGGGGCGGGGAGGCCGTGCGTGCAGAGGGGCGCCTGGGACATGCGAGGTGGAGTCAGAGTTTAGGGCCGACTTTCGGGACGGCTCAGCTGCTGCTCTGGGGTGAGGAGTTAGCTGCTGTGGGAGCCGGCAGCTGGTTTTGGGGGGTGCTACCCGTGGAGAAGGCTGGAAGTTACCGGGCAGAGAAAGGCAGACGCGGCCACACGCGGGGTCCTGGGTTTGGAAGCAGCTCCCGTGAGTGTGGAGCCGGCAGCGGTAGGAGCCGCGGGAGCCGCCTTGCAGGACGTCGCCCCCACGCCGGCCTGCGCCCTCCTGCCCTTCCCCGGCAGCTGCGAGCTTCCTCCCGCGCCCCCTGCCACTCGGGATTCCCCTCCGAGGTTCCCTCCTGTCCTTCCTTACCGCCTCCCGCCAGGTAGCTGGGCCCGGTGACCAGCGCCGGGAATCTGCCCCCGCGACAGCGCTGCGGGCAGGTGGAGATGGGGTTGGGACTGAGGTCTGGGACGGGATCCAAACAGGAATTGTCGCTGTGCAGGGCTGGGTGGATGGGGTGTGACCAGAAAGCCAGTGCGTACTGAAGTTAGGCGTGGGCCTAGGCGCGGGCCGGCCTTCCCAGCGCTTCCAGGAGGCTGTGGCAGGAGGATCACAGGAGCCTAGCTAGGGTGACTTAGCGACTTAGCGAGACCCTTTGTGAAAAAAAAAAAAAAAAAAATAGAAGGCTGCGGCTGTTCTGAGAGTCCCTCCTGCTGCCTGGGTCAGTTTCCTGTAAGCCCTTTCGCCCTCTGGCCCTTTTCGCCTGGGAACAGCAGTGTCATCTGCCACAGTGTAGCCTGTGTAGAAAAGAGAGGCTTGTGTAGAAGAGCAGCTCTGCTTGGGTGCTTGGCGCCCCAGCAGTGCGCGGGTTTAGGTTTCCTGGGGAGGGAGGGGCGGCTCACTGAGCACTTAACCACCTGGTGGCTGCGGTGGCAAGGGACGTGTCTGTACATCACCCTGCTAGCTGCCTGCTGAGGTCCACGGTGTCCTCTGGAAATGTGCTTCCTTTTCACAGACAGTCATTTGAGCAGTCACCATCGTGCTCGGAGACAACAGATTTTTTTTAATGTGTAAAGGGCCGTGCTGAGTTCTTCCCATAAGCACACTTTAAAGAAATATCAAGCTGGGTGTGATGGTGCAGGCTTGTTAACCCAGCACTCTGGAGGCTGAGGCAGGAGGATCACGTTTGATTCCGGTTTGAGGAACTTAGTGACTTGACAAGACCCTGTTTCAGAAAACAAAAATAAAATAAAAATGAAAGATAGGGAATGCAGGTCAGTGTGAAGGCCCTGGGTGGCCTCTCTCTCTCTCTTTCTCTCTGTCTCTCTCTCTCTCTCACACACACACACACACCCCTAGACTGTATCCAGCTCTGATCTCTGATCGCCATGGCTGTGTGGACAGAGACAAGGCAGTACAGCTGTGCCTGTCCAGCCACGTCGCGACGCGGCCGAGCACGAGCCAGCCTGGCCCCTTCGGTGGTGCCACAGGCTGTGTGCAGCGCGTCCCCATGGCTCCATTGCCGTGCTGGGGACTGGAGCCCATCCAGGATGAGTGACAGCTCCAGCCTCAGAAAACTAGCGTGTGTGAGACAAGTGTTTTCTCTAATTTGCTTCCATTAACAGGCTGACATATGGTACCCAGGGCGCAGTGCCCGCCCGTGCCCACATGCTCGGCGTGGGAGCCATCTGCTGGGAGCACGGCTGAGACTCCTGCAGCTGCTCGGCCTCCATCCCCGGAGACAGCCGGTGCACCCCTCAGCCTCCACCCTGGGGAAGCGGCCTGGTGCCTCCTTCCACTTAGAGGCCGCATCCCAGCAGGCCGTGGGGACCTTGGGGCCTGTGCCCTGGGCTGGCAGCAGAGCCCAGGGACGCGGCCCTTCTGACCACCAGGGCTCGGACCCGCGGGACGCAGGGTCTCCGCTACAGGCTGCCTTGGTGGCCGCCCGCGGAGATGCTGGTGCTGGAAGGGGCACTGACAGGTGTGCAGAGGGTGATGAGTGCAGCGGGGCGGGGCACTCAGGCACTGGCAGGCCCCACACTGACTCCCTGCCATGTGCTCAGCTTCTCGTAGACAGTGATGTACTTACAAAGCCACCAGGCCTCCCGCTGGGACCAGCAGCGCTGGCCTGTCAGCCGGAAGATCCCAAGTTCGATCCCAGCCTGGGCAGCTTAGCGACTTAGTGAGATCCTGTCTCACGCTCAGAAATCAAAATGGGCTGGGGATGTAGCGCAGTGTGATGGTCCTGGGTTTGACCTCAGGTGCCACATGCACACCTCCCCCCCACGTATCCCCCACCCACCCATCAGGCGCCTCCTCACTGTGGGGGGCCCAGGTGTTCAGCGTATCCAAGTGCCCTGTGAGCCTTAGGAGTGGCACTGCCCCTCTGAATACCCCTGCTGTTGGCATGGGCCCCTTTGTCCCTCGTTCCCCGAACCCTAACCCTAATTCCCCTGGTGCCAGCACAGGCCTGGGCAATTAGCTTCTTACAGAAGGGCGGGGATTCCAAGAATCAGGTGCTGCTCTCTCTCCTCTGATTGGGCACATCTGGGGCTGCCCTAGCACCGGGCACAGGGGCCTTTGCAGTATCCGATGAGATTCTAATGACTCCGCGGCCCTGTCAGTGTCTCTACAGGGTGCTGCGGCGGGATCTAGGGGATCCAGAGCCACCACTGTGGCCTGCGACAGTCCTCCCGGGGTCATCCGCTGGGAGCATGTGGTCTTTAACTGTCTCAGGCAGGCGACGTCTGTAAGTGCAGGGCAGAGAGGACACCAGGCTGTGTGTCATGGCCGGGCTGGGGAGGCCGGTGGCAAGTGGCGGATGCTTTGGGCTCAGCATCTCTGCTGCGACAGCTCAGCCACTGCCGGGCTCTGGGAGTGCCCTGGATGAGGGATCTGTGCAGCGTGGTGTGCCAGGCAGGCTTCTAACAGAAGGCAGCGTGGGGCCACGTCAGACTGGGGCACCGGGGGAGCAGAGGGCAGAGCAGCCGGGCATGGACCCTGCAGGTCTGAGGATGACTGTGTGGGAGATTGGCCAGTGGCCGGTGCCAGTGAGTAGCGGCTGACGCTACTGACCCAGCCGTGTCTTGCTAGTGACCTGTGTCCAGCCTCTGCTCACGCCTCTCGGGCTCCTGCCGCTGTGGACAGCGGGCGACCACAGCAGCGTTTTTAGTGTGTGTGTGTGTGTGTGTGTGTGTGGCACTGGGGATCAAGCCCAGCGCCTCCACACTGAGCTCCATACAGCTCATTTTTAAATTTTTCTTTTTTTGAGCCAGGGTCTTACTAGATCACGAAGGCTGGACTGGAGCTTGGAACCCTCCTGCCTCAGCCTCCCAGAGTGCAGGGTCGGCATGCGTGGGCTGCTGGCGTTCGTTGGCCGGCCTTGCCCGTGACTCTCACCTCACTGGACAGATAACAGCTTGTGTCCCCACCTGGCAGGCCAGAGACCCCCAGGCAGGGAAGCTGGTCGTTCCCGCGGTGGGGGCCGGGGTTGGGAAGGGGTCCCGGATGTGTGTCCCGCCTCGCCCCTGCCCTGCCCACCCTGCCCGTCCTCCCCACAGCAGGACGCTTCTAGATCGCTCTGAGGATGGGAGAGGGAGGGGCGAAGGCCCGCAGAAGTGCTTGCGGGAGCCCAGCTTGGCCCTATAAGGGAAGGTATGCGCGGCCTCCTGGGCACGGCCGTGGTGCTGCCCTTGTGGCCCCAGCCCGCAGCACGGGTGTGCGGGTGGGGCCTGCCCGGCGGAGCCTGTGCTGCGGTCAGTGTTTCTCCGCTTCTCATGTGGGCGTCCTCAGACTGTCGCAGAGGACGTGGTGACTGCCGCTGAGGGCCGGGCCGCTCCCTTCTCGCCTCCTTTCTCTTTCTCTTGGTGGTGCTGATGACTCAGCCCTGGGCCTTCACCCCGAGCTCCACCCCAGCCCCTGTTTATTGCGATTTTGAGCCAGGGTCTCGCCAAGTTGCCCAGGCTGGGCTCAAGCCGGTGATCCCCCTGCATCAGCCTCCCGGAGTGCTGGATGGGTAAAGGCCCGTGGGCAGGGCAGGTGTGATGATGGCTGGGGTGTGAGGACCACACAGGAGTGGGTAGAGGTGAACGTGGCATGTGCCCAGCAGGGCTGGTGGGCGAAGATGCTGACGAGGAAGAGCGTCGCCAGCCGGGGAACGTAAGGCGGCCCTGACAGCGTGGGGGAACCCGCGTCCTGTTGAGTCACACTCAGTGTGCGGGAAGTTCCCATAGGTCACACGGGATGGGAATGGGGGTGGTGGCTTTGAGGGTGGCAGCATTCTGAGCGCGGTTCCCCAGTATTGACACCATGAGGGCAGCAGAAAATGAATTTTGGGGTTCAGGACTGGGAAATTGGGTCCCCTGGAAGGGTTTAGAATTCCCAGAGGTCTGTATCATCGATTGCAAGTGGCTGGTGTCAGCCAGGTCCGGGCCCCGTGGAGCAGACAAGCACCTGTCGCTGGCCCTGTGGGAGGGGGTCCTGGAGGCCAGCCGGCGCTGCCATCCTGCCCCTGTAAAGATTCTGTGGCCTCCTGGGGACCGACCCAGTGCCACACGCCCCAAAGATGGTGCATGAGTCTGCTGGACCGACGCCTGCCGCTGGCTTTTGAGTGGGATTGCTGTGCTTCGGGCCTTGGGGCAGCGTGGGGGGTTCAGACGCAGACTTTCAGGCCAGTGGGACTGACCCCACCCCCTTTTGCAGCAATGGAAGAGCTCATCGTGGAGCTCCGCCTCTTCCTGGAGCTCCTGGACCATGAGTACCTGACGTCCGCCGTGAGGGAGAAGAAGGCCGCGCTCGCCAACATCCTCATGAGAATACAGTCCTCCCGAGGTGGGTCCCCCGCGCCCGCCCGCCCTTCCCTCGAACCTTCTCATTCTCCCGTCTCTTCCCTTCCCTGCTTCCTCCTTTCTCCTCGCTTCCTTCTGTCTTTTTCTTCTCTCCCTCCCTCCGTCCTTTCCTGGTTCTTCCTCTTTCTCCCTTTTTCCTTGTATCTTCACCCCTCCCCCTCCTGCCGTCCATCCTGCCCTGGTCACGATGGCCGCCGCAGGACCTGGCAGGGCTGGAACTCAGGATGCTCGTGCCATGCTGAGGGAGGGCCCCACAGAGGCCGCGGTGCCCCCTCACCGGCTCTGGCCCTGGGTGTCCCCTTCCCTGGCCCTGGGCGTTCCCCCGTCACCAGCTCTGGCTCTGCTCCCTATCTGCAGGCTGTGACGTGAGGGACCATGCTCCAAAACAAGAGGCCGCCAGCGTCCCGGCCCCGCCGCAGCTGCCCCTGCCCGCCATCCCGCAGCCCTGGCTGGTGAGTCGACGTCCCGGCGTGAGGAGCTCTGTCCAGGGACCAGGCCTGTTTGGCTTGAGGCCTCCGTGCCGTGTTTCTGGGGCCCGGCACACCCGTCATCCCAGCGCTTTGGGAGCCTGGCAGGCGGGCGGCACGTGGGAGCCTGGCCTGGGCACGTGGCCGGGGCACTCTGAGCATGGTCTTGACTTGGGAAGCTGCTTTTTCTTGGCACATCACCAGGGAGACAGGGCATTGCAAATGTGTTCTGAGACCAGATTAACACAGATTAAGGAAAAAAACCTAAATAACTTAAAAATCCCAGAAGACTGGGCAGGTGAGGGAATGTCGCAGAGCCTGCTGCCCGAGCCCCTGCGTCTGAAACCCTGAGCGTCACTGTGGCACGCTCTGGCTGACTGTTTCAAAGGAGAAGAAACCTCCCTGTTCCTGGAACGCGCCTTTCTTTTGACTTACGGGACCACCTGTTGTTTGCTTCATTTTCGCTGTTTCCCTAAGCAGTGCTCCCGCTCCCTCCGCCGTCCCTCAGAGTTAGGGCCCCAGCTGGGCCGTGGCGCAGGCCTGCCAGCCCAGACCTCTGGGAGGCTGAGGCAGGAGAATTGCCAAGTCGGGGCCCAGCCCGGGCATCTGGTCACTCTGTGAGACCCTGCCTCAAAGAACACAGAGGGGCTGGGGTAGAGCGAAGGCCCTGGGTTCAATCCCCAGTGCAAAAAGAAAGAAAAGTAAGAAAGAAAAAAACATCAGTTCAGCTCGCTGGCAGAGACGGGTCATGGCTCACCTGCCCGTCTTACCCAGGCCTATCCCTCCTGGGCTTTGAGCGGTGCCCGGGCCACCAGTGGCTCTCCGTGATAGCCGTGTCCTGGCACTGGCAGCTTGGTGTTTGCCTGTGGATCACGGGTTGTGCTCACTGCTTTCCTGCGCGTAGGTGTCCCTGTGACCCCCAGACGGCCAGGTGCTCGGAGCCTGGGCTGGAGCCACCATGTTCTGCTCAGGCCAGGCCTTGCCCTCTGTCTGGCCCACACTAGTGACACCAGGCTGGGGTCCCCGAGCTCGCAGTCCTGGAGCAGCCCGCGCTGGTCTGGTGACACAGGAGTGGGGTTGGCTTTTATGGGGTGGTCCGGCCGGGGTCTGGCTTGGCCTTATCTCCATTGTGGCTTGGCAGCGTTCCTGTCCCCAGTGGTGGCCTTATCGCGGGGCGCTGCTGGAGTCCATGGGACCCGTGGTTTGGGACCTTGTCTGGAGACCTCCCGGCGCTGCTGGGAGGGACTGGGATGGGTCGTTGGCAGAGGTGGGGGTTGAGTGCCCCTCAACATCGGCCGAGTGTCTGTCCCTTTCCTCTTGGCGTCCTCGGCTTTAGAGGGAATGGAGTGTGATAAAGGGTGGGTTCCGAGGCTTTAGGGACACTCCTTAGTGACAGACAGGCTGCGTGCAGAGCAGGGCCGAGCCCGCCCCAAACCTTTTCTCTTTATAACCTCCTTCCTGCGGCTCTCTTGGTCAGTGCTGGAGCGCTCACTCAGAGCCCCTAGATTTCGTGAATACTGCCCTGGTCTCGTATGATTCACTTGTTCACACCGGCTTAACAGATTTTTGTTTCTTCCGATGCTGTCCAAAGCGTCTCAGAGAACCGTGTGTTCTCCTTTGAGTTCCTGCTTCTGCCCACTGGCGAATTCATACGGGAGTCACAGTGAGCAGTTGTGGGAATCGGAGTGTCCAGAGCAGGGCGCAGCTCACGATCCTGACCATGCAGCGGACCCGCTGGGGCTGTTTGGTGGGCATTCTGGGGCAGAGCCTTTGGCCAAGGGTGATCGGCATGTTGGGGACATCTGCCATGGCTTTCTGCAGAGAAAGGACCGGAGATCTTTCAGCCCAGTTTGTAAACTCAGGCCAAGGCAGCCCTCCTGCCCGTCGCAGGAGCCCGTCCGCGGGCACCTCGGTGGGCATGGAGCCCGCAGTAAGCCACATTTGCCTTTGGTGTACCAGCTTTGGCCAGGGTTCCTTTCATCATGGAAGATTGACTCTGGGGAGAATGTGCTTATTGTGGGCAAAGAGAGAAGGGGGCTGTGCCAGGAGAGAAGGCCGTGAAGAGGGGACGTGGGTAAGGGGAGTCACATGTCCCGGCAGCTGTGTGGGAGGCGGGCACTATGCAGGCAGGCCCCTCACAGATGCGTTGTCTAAGTGCCTTCTCGTCCCCGGGACGCAGTTCCCGACACCACAGTGTAAGGGAGAAGCGGTTTACTTTTGGCCCAAGGTCAGGGGTCTCAGCCTGTGCCTGGGTGGCCAGTGATGCCGGGAGGGCCTGGCAGGGGACAGGTGCCCGGGCATCGCAGCAAGAAGCGGAAGGGGTGGGGAGAAGCTGGGCAGGAATCTGCCCTCCCAGCCACGGCCCAGTGTGCCCCTTCCCACCCGACAGCGTGTGACGCTGGAGGGACCGCCAGGGACTCCCTGGGATCCGCGTTCCTACCCCCCGGTTCTCGCAAGTTCCAGCTGCGGGTGCGCTCTGGGTTTCTCTCTTGTGGGCATGTCGTGAGTATTGCCCTTACTGGTATCCCAGGTGTCTGTGTAACCGATGCAGTAAGTAGAAGTTACACCGCCTGACCCCTCGGTGCCCGGCAGCGCCGTCTGCAGGCCGGAGCCATCCAAAGCATGCTCTGCCGACGGCTGCAGCCTCTGGGAGGCTCTACTGCTTTCACAACGTGTCTCACGCGGCGTGACTCACACGCGGTGATACAGTTCTGCCCTCCGCGTCGGTGGCACTTTGTCTGTCCTCTTTCTTTTTCCTTTTTTGTGGTACCAGGGATCACGCTGCATCTTCAGCTGTTCTTTTTTAGTTGTTGGTTTTGAGGCTGGTCTTGCCCAGTCACCAAGTTCCCGTTCTGTGCTCAGACCTGTGATCTTCCTGCCTCAGCCTCCTGGAGTGCTCAGACTTCAGGCCTGTACCACACATTGCTTTTCAGCCTGGCAGGCCAGGCTGTGTGGGTGCGCAGGACAGCCAGCGGCTGTGCCTCCCTGGGCTTTCGCTTCTGTTACGGCTTCTGTCCGGAGGATGCAGCGGGTGCTGGGAGGGAGGGGGGGGCCGGGCGGCCGTGGGCCCCGAATCTAGCCCCAGCCATGCTGGTGTCAGCTGGGGTCCCGCCACCTAGCTCTGAGGCAGCCGCTGGTGGGGGGCCTGGTGCAGCCAGCAGGCTGGTGCTGTTCCCCGTCTGACACCACACGCTACAGGTCCAGGTCAGTGTGGGGCCTGGCCCCGCCTTGCCACCAGCGCTGTCACTGATGAACAGTGAGGGGTTAGGTAGCATTTAGAAGGGAAAGGAGCTAGATACGTTGATTTATTTAGAGACAGGGTCTTGCTTTGTAGTCCAGGCTGGTCCTGAACTTGCTCTGGAGCCCAGGCTGGCCTCGAACCCATGACAATCAGCCTGCCTCAGCTTCCTGAGTGCCGTGATTATAGTCAGGGGCCACTGTGCCCGGAGGAAACAATGTAATTCTTGGGTAGCTTAGGGTCAGCATTTATATAAACTTCTCGCCTTTCTGATGCCTGCAGACAAAACAAATGTTTTTCATTGTGAAATGTACTTAAAGTAAGACACACTGTCTGCCCGTAGTGAAGTGTGTGGTTTGGTGACATTAAGCATGTTCCCATAGCCGCATGGCCATCGCTGCTGTCCACCCAGAGCTTTGGTCCCTTAGCAAACAGAGCTCTGTGCCCGTGGGTCACTAGCGCCACGTCCTGGTCCCGGGAGCTGCTGATCTGCTTTGCGTGACACAGTGATCGGCCCTCCCCTGGCTCTGGTGACGGCAGATGACTCTTCCACGGCGCCCACCCCAGTGCCTCAAGGACATGCAGGCCACAGGCGATTATGGGCCTCTTTGAGATCATGTGACAAAATTAGGCCCTGAAAGTTATAGAGCTAAAACTTAAAGCCAAGACTTAAAACAGGAAAAGCAAGTAGTTTTTAGAGATCCCAGCAGGGCCCATGTTAGTCCCCTTTGCTGTTCCTGGAGCAAAATCCCAACACCCGCGATTTAGGAGAGGCCCAGTGTCTGGTCCGGTGGCTCCCGCAGGAGCAGCGTGGTGGGAGGGCCTGGCCAAGGGCAGCTGTGTATCCAGTAACAGTCAGGAAGCTGAGCGGGAGGGAGGGGACAGGGATGAGAGCACACCCTTCCAGGCCACATCCCAGTGGCCCGCCCTTGCCAGGCCACACCCCTGCCAGCCCCGTCCCGCCCCACCTCCTCCAGCACCTCCAGCCTTGAGCTCCCCCCGGGATGGATGCACAGATGAGCACAGCACCCCTGGTCCCGGCACCTTCCACACACAGGAGACCTCGGGGGATATTTCAGATGTGAGCCATCACCAGTCATTCGTGGATGGGAACCATCCTGTTTCCCGATTTCCTTGGCCTGTGAGAGTCTCAGGGTTCTGGTGTGACCCGCGTGGGGAGCCCAGGCGCGCAGCTCCGGCCATGTCCGGTGGGAAGGGTACCCTGCCTAAGGTGCAGGGAGCCGCAGCTGTGGAGCCGAGAAGGGGGTCTGTGGGTGTCTGGGAGTGCAGGGTGCAGGGGCGTCGCAGCGAATCCGGCCTCTCCTGCTGGCCAAGGAGAGGCGCATGGGTTGGGTGCAGGGGGCAGCAGTTAGTTGTCATACAGCAAGTGACCAAGTCACTTTGCATAACAATAAACCCCAGCAAAGAGCGGCCTTGTTCTGGGAATCGGAGCCCCCTCGCTGCACCCCTCACCGGGACCGGATCCTGCTGTTGGTTTCCGGCTGCCCTGGCTTCTTGGCCCTGTTGTGTACAGGAGGGCCCAGCACAGAGCCTGCGTGACCTGCCCCGCTCAGGTGTGACGCAGGGCACAGGCCAGAGGGCTGGTGTGGGCCGCCCCAGCTAAACCTGAGGACGGCTTCTGTGCCGGGGTGCAGCGTGTGCGTGCCAGTGCTGCCACACGTGTGCATGGGGACAGGTCCCTTGTGGCCAGGGTCGGATGGGCACGGTGGGTGGTGGGCTGCGGAACCCGCCTTCTGAGCCCACTGCAGGGGAGAGAGCCCTGTCCTGTTGTGCTTGGTCTCTGTGGTGCGGCGGGCGAGCCCGGGCCCCCTCGCGTGCTGGTGCCAGCTGCAGCAGTGCCTCTGCGGACTGGACCTCGGCCCTCGGGCTCAGCCGCAGGGTCCTGTGGGGACACCAAGCTATATCCCCGGTCATTGTTTCGTCTTGATTTTGAGACTGCGTCTCGCCAACTTGTTGAGTTGCCCAGCTGGGTTCAGACTTGCAGGCCTTCCGGCCCAGCCTGCCGAATGCTGCCCGCGTCCCTGTCTCTGTCCTCTGTGACGAAAGCAGGAGGTGGCAGTGGGCGAGAAGGGCAGCGTCCCCTCCTGTGGCCCTGCTCACGTCCCTGGTCCCTGTTCCCCCTGCAGCCCCCAGACAGCGGGCCTCCGCCCCTGCCGACCTCCTGGCTCCCGGAAGGCTACTACGAGGAAGCCGTGCCGCTGAGCCCTGGAAAGGCCCCGGAGTACATCACATCCAGTGAGTGGCACGTGGCGCGGGCCCTGGTCCGTGGGTGCGGTGCGCTTGGTGTTCCGGGAGGGGGAGAATGCGGGAGGGGCTTTGGGAAGGTGGAGGTGCCGTGAGGGCGCCTTAACCCTGTCACCCCTTCACTGGGGACCCCAAGTCAGCACCAGCAGTTTCTACTAAGCAGCCTGCCTAGCGGAACGTGCAGGCTTTTCTCATCGTGGACTCTGGGTCTTGTCACAAAAGGCTGTCTCAGGCTGCTGTCCACAGTCCCCACACGCTCAGCTTAAAGAGGGTCACGCCGTGGTCAACCTGCTCCCAGGCAGGAGCAGCATGGTGGAAGGGTGTGACCAGGGACAGCTGCTCAGCGGAGTGTGGCCAGGAAGCAGAGAGGGCAGGGAGGGGCAGGGACAAGGACACGCCCTCCAGGCCCCGCCTCTGTGGCCCGCCCCATCCAGCCCCCAGCCCCTCCCACACAGCCAAGAGCCCCTCCGTGGGCAAAGCCACTGACAGCCCAGCGCCCCCGTGACCCAGCCACCATCCACCCGCAGGGGACTTTGGGGTCACGTATATCCCATGACGATGCTGCTGGGGACTCTGTGCCCAGGACCTTGCTCTCCGGCCTTGGCCGCCTGCTGGTCACCGCAGAGGTGCTTCTGTGGAGTGACGCTCAGCTGTCAGGCCCAGACACAGGGTGACGCGGGGACGCAGAGGACCTATGTCTCCCCAGCACTGCCAGTCCTGTGAGGGGGACCAGTGTTCCCTCTCCTCTCAGCGTTCTGTCAAGCAGAGTGCTTTTGTTTGCTAAAGAAGCTGGCACAGGCCTGGTGGCACAGGCCCATCGTCCCAGCACTCTGGGAGGCTGAGGCAGTAGGGTCACAAGTTTGAATCCAACCAGGGCAACCTAGTGACTTATAAAGACCCTGTCTCAAAATCAGAAATGAAAAACACGAGCTGGGGATGCAGCTGAGGACCCCACGTGCAAAAAACCAAGTGGCGTGGGGTTCCTGAGCCTGTCAGCGGGGGCCGTCCTGCTGGCTTTTTAAAATGAAAGATGGACCTGTGGCAGTGAGGCAGGGACAGCTGATTCTAATTCCAGGGTCTCCGGGACTGGCCCTTCCGTCCTCCCAGGCAAGCCCCTCCCCCAGGCTGCTGTGGTGCCCCTCAACTCTCTGCCCCATAGACACTTACGCATATTCTGTCCTGGCACTGGCCGGCCTGGCCACCTCTGCCAGGCGGAGCCTGTCCGCTCTTTGAAGGTGACTGATACAGGAGCGTCGCGGGAGGTCACACCTCGGAGCACCTGGCTTCTCAGGGAGATCAGGGCCCTCAGCTCCCCGGGCCCCAGGACACCCTGCCCCGCCCTCCCTCCCCGCCAGAGCCGACTGCAGTGTTTTATCCTAGGGAGCCCATGGCCGCTCTGATGTGGACGTTGGTCAGGGCCTTTCAGGTTTTGAGATCCGTAGCTCGATGTTCGACTCCTCTCTCATTGAAGAAACCGGCAAAAGTGCGTGCACGTGATCTGCGAGTGTCCATTGCATGTTCCCATATTCTTTGTAGTCCCGGGGTGGGGGCCGTGGCCTGCACGCTGAGCTCCACCCCCAGCCCGTCGTTAGTTTTGATTTTAAGACAGGGTCTTGGTGAGTCACTAAGTTGCCCTGGCTGGGTTCAAATTTGCAGTCCTCCTGCCTCAGCCTCCCAACATACTGGATGGCAGGCTGTACCTTCGTGCCCAGCTCCTGAACCCCACTTTGTGACCGCTCTCAACCTTCAGATGGAGACAGCACAGCTGTGCCTGAGCGTGACCCTGTTCGTGCTGCCTAGAAGGACACCCCTCCATCCCTTCCTCTGACCCTGGGGATGTTCACTCTGTCCCAGCTAGCACAGTCGCCGACCTGGAGTTTGGTGCTGAGATCTGGGCTCGCCACTGTGAACCCCCTTTTTTTGAGTCAGGGTCTCACTCCGCAGCCCAGGCTGATGCTGAACTCACTATGGAGCCCAGGCTGGTCTTGGACTCACGGCAGTCCTCCTGCCTTAGCCTCCTGAGTGCTGGGATTACAGGAGTGCACCACCCCACCCAGCTTATGTGGTGCTGGGGAATAGAACTTGGGTAGTTAGTGCTTGACTTAGCACTTACTAGAAAAAAGCCTTAACCGCTCAGCCATTCCTCCAGCCCTGTGAGCCCTGGGCAGACAGTTGTGGCCCAGGCAAGGGGGAGGAAGGAATTCTGACATTCACATACGGAAGCAAGGAAGGAGCTTGTCACCAACTCGGTCCCCACAGCGCCCGTGGCCAGTGCTGGCTCCCTGACTTCCTTCAGCGCTGGTCGCCACAAGCTCCTTGGGCAGTCCTGGCTTTGTGTCTCCGTCATGGTGACCCACCTTCTTTCCGGGAAGCTCCAGGTCATCAGTACTTACTATCGGTGGCAGTTGCCTCTCGTTGAGTGTCCCCACCAGGCTGGGAGGACAGAGCGGCCAGGGCAGCGACCCTGCGCACGGTTGCAACGGTGACCCCACCACAGCACACCCAGCCCTGACTCCTCCGTGGGTGACCCACAAAGGAGTGCATTGGCCCCACAATCCAGTCCCCTGCCCCACGCGGCAGCCTCCAGGGAGCGCTCTCCGTCTGAACCCTCCCAGCCAGGGGGGCTTCGAGGGGGCTGTGGCGTCCTCCCACCAAATCCTCGGGGATGGGAGCCCGATGCCCGCGGTGCTGTGGACCCCGGGCGGGCGCATGCCTGGGTGCCCTGGGCTCACCAGCATCTGTTTCGGGGGCAGATTATGACTCGGACGCCATGAGCAGCTCCTACGAGTCCTATGACGAGGAGGAGGAGGACGGCAAGGGGAAGCAGGCCCGGCACCAGTGGCCCTCGGAGGAGGCCTCCATGGACCTGGTCAGGGACGCCAAAATCTGCGCCTTCCTGCTGCGCAAGAAGCGCTTCGGGCAGTGGACCAAGCTGCTCTGCGTCATCAAGGACACCAAGCTGCTGGTGAGCCCGGGCTGGTGGCGCTTGCTGCTGTCATGGGGTGGGGTGGCAGTGGCCCCGGGGACTGGCCCAGGGTCCGCACGCAGAGCTGCGTCCACAGCCCGTTGTTACATTCTGCTTTTGAGACAAGGTCCTGCTCAGTTGCCCAGGCGGGGCTTGAACATGCGATCCTTGTGTCTCAGCCTCCCTGGTGCTGAGATGACAGGCCCGTGCCACCTGGCCTGGCCAGCCGTGCTGTTCTGTTAATAAAACCCCTAAGGTTCTGTTGGATGCTAGTGAGGCGACCGATACCCAGTCATGTGACACCATGATGAGGAGGCACCAGCCCAGGTGGCAGAGCCCACGCCAGCCTGGCCTTGGGGCCGCCGGTGTCCCTGGTGGGAAGCAGGCCCGGCTGGGGCCTGGGCCGGCAGTGCGCTCTGCGGAAATGCACCCGGACTTGCCAGGAGGGTCAGATGGGTTTTCTCATTTGCAGTGAGTCAGTGAATTCCTCGGAGCCAGGTCATGCAGGGCGGGCCTGGGGCCGTGCTGGGGGCAGGAGGGAGGGAAATTCTTTTGGAAAGCTTCTGGCCAAGTTTTTAAGGATTCTCTTCTCTTTTTTTGCCTTCTATCCAAAAGGAGCAGGAAGATTTAGAGTAAGCCGCCAGGAGCGGAGATGGGAACCGGGCAGGCTGATTCCTGCGGGGCTCTGCGTGGGAAGCCGGGCCTCCCTCCCTCCTCTCCTTCCTCTTTCCCTCCCTCCCGTCCTTCCTTCGAAAATCATAGTTTTGTACTTCAGATAACTTTTTGTTGGTTTGTTTCAGATTACCCTGGGGAGGGGGGAGGAGTCATTCAGGAAGTTGTTCTTAGCACAAACCCTGAGAATGTGTTTCTGAGTGTCAGGGTTTGTGGAACAGAGAATCCCTTTAAAGGATTTTTTTTTTTTTTTTTTTTTTTTTTTTAGTTTATTTTTGAACCAGCATCTCACGCTCTAGTCCTGGCTGTTCCTGAACACACTGTGTAGGCCAGGCTGGCTTTGAATTCATGGAAGTCCTGCCTCAGCCTCCCAAGTGCTGGAATTATATGGAATTATAGGAGTGCACCACCACACTTGGCTTTTTTAAAAAAAATTAGAACAGTGGTCCATGTGTGAATGATGGAAGCCTTATTTTCCTAGATTCTTAGGACATCGTGCATTTTTAAATTAATGTTTTTGTTCAGTTCTTTAAAAAAAGAGTGAGAGTACATGTTTTTTCCACATGTGTGGCCTGAATTTCTCTCACATTTATAGGATGCCAAAAATAATGCTATGGGGAATTTGAAGGCATGAAAAAAGACCGAGAGAGAGTAATTGGGTCCTTATTTATAATCTGACATAATAACTGCAAGATGTGGAAATATTACACAAATGTTTTAAAAATATACAACTCCTTCGCCTCCTCCCAGGACCAGAGATTGAACCCAGGGCTTCACACTGAGCTACATCCCCAGCCCTTTTTAAAAATTTTATTTTGAGATAGGGCCTCCCTCTGTTGCCCAGGCTGGCCTTGAACTTGTAAAACCTCCTGCTTTGGCCCACTGGGAGCTGGGGTCACAGGTGTATGCTGCCCTACCCACCTGGCAGTTCTCATTTTAAAGCGAAGTTTTGTACACAACGGGGCTGTATGTGATGCGTTCACAGTTTGGGGTTCAGGTCCCTGGGCCTCTTCCCTTCCCCCCTTATCTCCTTCCCCGTCCTTCCGGCCCACCTGGGTCCCCTCTCCGTGGCCAGCTCTGGTGCCTCCACGTAGAACAGGTGGAAACACTGACACAGAAATGGACAGAGAGCCGGGGGACGGCCAGTAGGGCACAGTGCAAAACCAGTTGTTAATAAAAACAACGGGCTTCTTTTTGGTTTGTTTTGGTGGTGCTGTGGATCAAACCCTGGACCTTCGTCCTGAACTACATTCTCAGCCCATTTTTTAGTTTTGATTTTGAGATGGGTCTCACTGAATTGTGAAGTTTGGGCTCTGATCTTCCTGCTTCAGCCTCTCGGCACACTGGGATGACAGGCCTGTGCCCCCGGCCTGGTTGGTTACCACGTTTTCGTGGACCTTGCCGGGGAGGCCCTGTAGAGCAGAAGCTTTGTCCAAGCAGGAGCCGGGGTCTTGTGACTGGCACCCCAGATGCCCCGAGACCAGCTGGATCCAGGAGTGCACGTGCGCAGGAAGTGTGGCAGGTCTGTGCCCCGCCCAGCACACCCCTCACGCGTCCTTCTGTCACACGCAGTGCTACAAGAGCTCCAAGGACCAGCAGCCGCAGATGGAGCTGCCCCTCCAGGGCTGCAGCATAACCTATACCCCGAAAGACGGCAAGAAGAAGCAGCACGAGCTGCGGATCGCGCAGCAGGGCGCCGACCCCCTGGTGCTGGCCGTGCAGAGCCGGGAGCAGGCCGAGCAGTGGCTGAAGGTAGGCGCCGCCCGTGCCTGTCCTCACCTGCATGCGCGGGCTGCAGTGCCACATGGGGCGGGCTCGCTGCGGAGGCACCCTGAGCGCGGGGACCAAGCCCTGTGTCGCCCGCTCTGAGGCCCCCAGGCGTCCTCTTGCACGTGGGTCCCGTGCAGCATGCGCTGTGTGTGGCTTGCTGAGCTACGTGGCGGCTGTCTGCTTTCTGTCCTTTGGACGTCGTTTTCAGCCACTTTCATTTCTTCTCTCCTGTTTTTGTGGTACTGGGGATCAAACCCAGAGCCTTCATGCTGGGCAGGGTTGCCAGCCCTTTGGGTTTTGTTTTTTGAGTCAAAGTTTCAGTAAGTCACTGAGTCGCCCCTGTTGGATTTGAACTTGAGCTGCTCCTGCCTCAGTCTCTCAGAGTGCTGGCATGATAGGTCTTTGCCCCTGGGTCTGGAAAATTGAAGTGATTTTTATACCGGATTCCTGAGGCATAGCTCACGTGCCGTGTGTCTACCTCTCTGCGGCGCGATTCCGTGGCCTTGTGCTCGGCAGCACTTGTTTGCCCCGTAGGACCACAGTCCACAGTCTACCATCCACAGGTCCACAGGTCCACAGGCCCACCATGCACAGGTCCATAGTCCACAAGACCACAGTCCACAGGTCCACAGTCCAGGTCCCACTGTCGGCGCTGTCCTACAGCCACTGCCACCTGGCCGGCCCCCTGGTCTAGGCCAACCCGGGCCTGCCCTCTGCCTCTGTAGAGTGATGTGTGGGACCTGTGTCCTCCCTCACAAGGCCTCTCATGGGCGCTCCGTTCACCACCTGTGCACACTTCAGCCACGGCACGTGTCAGGATCTGACTCTTGCGGTGGCTTTTTGTGCGACACAGAGACACTGCCGCTGTCCCCAGGGCCCGGAAGCTTTCTGCCTGCACTGCTGTCTGAGTTCACAGTGTCAGGTCTTAAAGGTAGGGTCCCGAGCCACCACTTCCCCACCGTGGGACTGAGTGTCGGGCCCGGGACCTTTACCCTGAGCTATATCCCCAGCCCGATTTTTTTTTGAGCCAGGGTCTCTCTAAGCCATTAAGCTGTCCAGGCTGGACTCAACCTTGTAATCCTCCTGCCTCGGCCTCCCAGAGTGCTGGGATTCTGGTTCTGTGCCCCAGGACCGGCTCCATCGGCCTTAGTGTTCTGAGAGTGTCGCTGCGGCACAGCTGACATTGTCAGGAGTCACACAGCGTTGCCATCCATAGCGTGAGCATGGATCTGGGACCTGGGCATCGGTGTGTGTGCACAGGGTTGCGGCTTGCGTGTGTTTATATACACATAGGGATGTTAGTGAGGGTCCTGGTCCCGTGAGAAGCCTGTGTATACACAAGGTTGCCACGTGGGAGTTTGTATGCAAGGTGGCGTTTGTGACTTTATATACGAAGCAGCCATGTGTGAGTTTATGTACAAAGTTACCGCCTGTTTGTGTGCAAGGTCACCGTGCCCTGGCCAGCAGAGGTCCCCCCGGGGCGTGGCACTGTGCCTGTTTGCACGAGCGCCCACGCCTGCATCCTCTGTTCATTGATCACAGTTCCTGGGATTTGGGCCTCTGTCCTGTGTCATCTCCTTTTACCCTAAAGAAATTCTTCTAAATATTTTCAAAAGATTGTTTTTTTATAGAGCGGCTCTTATGAAAATAAGTTCTTTCACTGGGACTGCCTGGAGGAGGTGCCGTCCTGCTCCGTTCCGCAAGGTCAGCTGCCGTCTGCTAAAGCCGTTCCTCTGAGCTTGGTGTGGCATTTTTTCTTCCCCACTAGGGAGGTGGCACTGAGCTACACCCCCAGACCCTTTTTTTTATTTTGAAGCAGGGTCTCACTACCTTGCCAACCTGGCTCTCCAACTTGTGCCTCTCCTGCCTCAGCCTCCCAGAGAACAGGCTTCCCGGCCATTCCCCACTCGTGCTGCCCTGCGGTTGGCTGTGCGTCCGTGTGGTCTGCATGGTATCCGGCCTTCCGATGTTTGGTGTAGCATCTTTCCGGTGTCTTTACCGACAGGATTCTGCCCTGTTCCCTGACACTGCCCCGTGGGCCCGGGCTTCTCCCTTCTCGGGCAGTACTTGTGCCCTGGGCTAGGCGGGTGAGCCCGTTAGCGGCCTCCTGCTCTGTGCGCCTACCCTCCTGCTTGCCCCGGCCACCCTGCAGCCGCCTGCCCACGCCTGCCATCCTTAACCCCTGCCTTTCCTGTCATGGTCACGGTGTCCCACAGGTCTCCATACATATGTCAAAATATTAGGATTGAAATTTAATATAAAAATCCATTTGCTTAGGGTCAACTTTGTCATAGTATTTGAAATAAAACTAACAGTAGGAGAAAAATGATGTAACGCACAGGGTATACGCACATTGCCGCACATTGCCGCACAGGCCGGCTCTGATGGCGCAGGCCTGTAATCCCAGCTTTCTGGGCCGAGGCAGGAAGGTTACAAGTTCTAGCCCAGCCTGCACAACTTAGTGATCCCCTGTCTCAAAATCAAATATAAAAATGGGCTGGCCTAGCTTGGGGCACAGGTGTCGGGCTCACCCCCGAACAGCAAAGAAGTCTCCATATTTAGGAAAAATTGACAGACTTGCCTGACCCTGAGGTTCTGTGTTCCCACGCGGCTGCCCGCCTTGTCCGTGAGCCACTTTGGCATTTGTAGCGCGGTATACTATGCGGTCTCGGCTGTTTCCGTGGGGAGCTGGGCCGGGCCGCTTCTGCGGGCCGCTTTCTTGTCTGCAGTGCTCCGTGCATGTTGCGCCTGTGGTATGAGAAGGCAGAGCAGCGACTGTGGTGGCCGCGCCCCCCTGGGACAGGTGTGTCCCTTGGGCTGTGGCTCAGGGCCGGCCACAGTCTCCCCTGTGGTCCCAAGTCCCTGTAGCGTTTCTTTGGTTCAGCATGCCCTGTCTGTGAAATGGCCCAGGCGTTGGCTTGGGGTTTTTTGGTGGATCCAAGTAGGAACAGGAGAGGGACCCAGCAGCTGGGACAGGGTGTGGCCTTCTGACCACCCTCCTGGCTGGGTTCTGCTTGGGCTGATGGCCAGGCTCTTGGCTTGCTGAGGTGGCCCCTGCCCTATAGATCACCTGAACCCCTGTCCTGGGCTCTGTCCCCAGCTCTGGGTACTTGGCTGTGGCCACTCTGGGTAGCCGCCTGTGCCTGTGGGGACCCTCTGACCTCTGCCCCCGGGTTCTGCCTTCCGCGCGTTCTCAGCCACCTCGGAGGCCCTCTGGTGGGAGTGCGCGGGACATTCAGGCCATGCCATCACCCTCGTGGGGCTGGCACGGTGCAGCTGGGTTTCTCCCAGCCAGGCGTGTTGTGGCTGTGTGTCCCCGCTTGGCGCCTGCGGGCCTTTCACGCGGAGGGTTTAGGCCTGTGCGCTTCCTGTGTCCTCCCTGCTGGGCCAGGCTGGGAGCTCTGCCGTGGCAGCTCACTCCGTGCTGGTCACGGCGGTGTGGGACGTTGCCTGCCCTCTGGGTGGGGGCTGGCGCCCCTGGCTGGCCGTTCTCCTCATTCACCATGCCAGGAGTTTGTCACGTGTGTTAGCGCTTTCTCTACACACGAGCAAAGACTTCTGCCGCCTGTGCTTGTTGTCCCTGCGGTGTGTTTGACGGCTACGTTTATTTATTTGTTTACAGTTCATTTATTCATTGCAGTCCTGGGCCTGGAGCCCCCACCTTCACACCGCACTGCGTCCACAGCCCATGTTAAAGTTTTTGTTTTGAGTCAGGGTCTCAGTAAGTGGCTAACTTGCTGAGGCTGGGCTAGAACTGGCAATCCTCCTGCCTCAGCCTCCTTGAGCGCTGGGATGCTGGGTGTGTGCCCCTGGCCCGCCTCTTTTTACTTGGCTTGTTCATTTCAGTGTTTACTTCTGCATTCCGTGGCTTCACTGCCGTGGCCGTCACGCGCCGCGCCGTGCTGTCTCCCAGGATTGCGCGTGGCCAGGCACAGCCACATCCTGGACGTGCGCACACTTTTCTCTTCTGCCTTCCTCGGCTCAGAGAATTTTCCTAGGGCAAGTGTGGTTTCTCCCTCGACTGGTGGTTTGTGTGATAATAGGCTGTATGCTCTCCAGACGCCTGGTGATTTCTAAACATCGTCTATGTTTTAGATTTCTAATTTAACTCTGTTTTACTCATAAGACTCATGGGAATAATGCTCACAGGAATCTCTAGCGGTGGAAGGAGACGCCGTTGTAAATTGTCCGGCTGGTGAGGGGCAGAGGTGGGCACGTGGGAATCACCCCGTCCAGGGGCTACGCAGGGTCTCGCAACGCTATAAATTGTTCTATAAATCACATAAGAATTGTTATAAAACAAATACCAGGTCTCTCGTGAGGATAATCTGCTGTTCTTCTGGGTAGTTCAGAACGCACGATTCTAGCTTTTGATGGTTAGAATCACAGCTTCGCTGTAACTGGAGGAAACACAAACCGTGGGCGAGTGTGGTGGCCCCCAAGGCGGGTTTAACCGGCCTGTGGCTTCCGGCCAGAGTGGCAGCCCCCACCTCCCCTTGGCTTCTGCCACCCTCAGCAGCTCCTGCCAGAAGGACCTGACCCTGTGTGTTTGTGTCCCTGTGTGTGTGTGCCTGCCCATGCGTGGGCCTAGTGTGCATGTGTGTGTCCATGTCTGTGTGTGCATGCATTTCATGCATGTGCATAAGTGTGTTTGTGTGTGCCCATGCATGTGCCCAGTGCAGGTGTATGTCCAAGTGTGCATATGTGTGTCCTTGGATGCATCCTTGTGTGTGTGTGACCACATGTTTGCCCAGTGTGCATGTACATGCATGTGCATGCCCCTGTCTGTGCCGTGTGCATGCACACAGATGTCACAAGCATGAGCTGTCATGCGGAGGTCATGCAGGAGACAAGAGCCAGATTCCCAGAAGCAGAGCACTCAGGTTTCCGTGAAGAATGTGCAGAGTTGTGCTTCTGGAGGGCGGGCTCGGGTTATGAAAGCCACGACCCTGCCACAGACACAAGACAGCGATCGGTCTCTGGGGGGATCTGGGCAGGCGGCAGTTCCCGCACGTCTGTCCTGAACTTGTCAGAGGACATGGTTCTTCACATGGGAATACACGAATCTAAAGAGCCGCTCAGAGGCTGAGCGTGGCGGGGATGTTATCACCTCTGAGTTAGCCCGCAGGTGCCTCTTGGTGCCGGCTGGGTGGAGATCCAAGCAGGGCTGTGTGGGAAGTAGCCTGATTCGCCTGTTGGCTCGGCTGTGCCCCCCTGATGCCCACTGCGCCCTGTCTGGGTCCTGGGCGTCGTTAGCATGGAGCCCAGAGAGAAGACAGGGCATCTGGTGATGCCAGTGGCGTGGCTTGGATCTGTGACATCCTCCCAAAGTCCCCTGTGTGTGGAAGGTGACGGGATCACAGGGCCCTGTGCTCATGGACGGGCCTGTCAGCAGATGGGTGAGGGCCGGTGTGCTGGGGAGGGCGGGCCGCTGGGCGGTACCGGAAGGGTGTCCTTGGCCTCAGCTCCTCCTCTTCCTGTCTCTCTCTCTCTGCTCCGTGGCCACCGTGGGCTGAGCAGCTGTCACCTGCTGGGCCTTCCATTGTGACACTCATGCCTGGCTTCGGCTAGCTGTGAGCCGCTGAAGCCACGGGCAGGATAAACCTCTCCTTCCAGCCACAGGTGTTGGACAGTTTATCCCAGCAACAGGAAAGTGGCTAGGACAGCCAAGGAGCCGTGAGCGGCCCCAGCCTGCCCCGCGGCCTCCCACCTCCCCGGCCCTGTGGCTGCAGCTCCATTCCTCAGGGTTCAGGGGTGGACCCGGGAGAGGACCCTCCCTGGCAGCGTGCTTGTGTGAGGGTCGCTTCCAGCGCTTTGGGCCTGCTGTGTGGGCCCTGTGCCGGAACAGCGGCTCCTTGGGCAGGAAGGCTCGCATGCCGGGTGCCCCCAACCCAGCAGCTTTCTCTGCCGCTCCGTCTGCTCTGGGATCCACGTCTCCCTCAGCGTCTGTCTGCTTCCGCAGGTCATCAAGGAAGCCTACAACGGCGGCAGCGGGCCCGCGGAACCCGAGGGCAGCCCTGCGCCCCTGCCCAGTGCCCCAGTGCAGAAGGCTGAGCTGGAGAAGGTAAGTGTGTGTCTCCCCGGAGACCATCACCCTGTGGGCTGTTTGGGGCTCCCCAAGCAGCTTAACGTGTGTGTGTGTTTGAGACAGGGTCTCACTTTGTACTCCAGACTGGTCTTGAACTCACTAAGGAGCCCAGGCTGGCTTAGAACTCATGGCAATCCTCCTGCCTCAGCCTCCCGAGTGCTAGAATTATAGGCGTGTGCCACCATGCCCAGCTTATGTGGTGCTGGGGGATCAACCCCGCAAGCTGCCTAGGCAAGCCCTCTAGTCTCTGGGCTGCGCCTCCAGCCCTTAAGGAATATTCTGGTTTTTGCTTGCTATGTAGGAATTGTGCGTGTCCACGGGCACAGGGTGGCATGTTACTGCGTGGGGACAGTGCGCATATCTGCCACCCCATGCACGTGTCACTGTCACTGTTAGCGTCCCTCGGAGCCGAGCGCCGTTCTCCAGTGTCCTGCTTCCTGTCCCAAGCACCCACGTCGGGCTCGGCTCAGGGTGACGTTTTAGAGACGCACACTTTTTTAATTATTCCCAGCAGAAGGCCAGGACACAGGTTTCCGGGGGTCAAGGGTCGTGTTTTGTGGCTTGAGCTTGCAGTCCTCCTGCCTCAGCCTCCCAGAGCCCTGGGGTGCCAGGGGTGCCAGGGATGCCAGGCCTGTAGCGCTGCACCCTGCCGTCCTTCCTCACTTCCTCACGGGAGGCAGAGGGCACACGGAACTGGACAGTTCCAGCCCATGCCCGGCTGCGCGTGTGCTGCGTCTGTCCACAGCTGATACTATTTCGTCGCAGACCCTGGCCCCGTGTGGCATTTTCTGTCAGCTGCCGTGGCCTGACACCTTCCTGAGGCAGTGGACACACACGTCCTTGGTCCCGGAGATCAAGCCCAGGACGTGCGTGCTGAGCCACATCCCCAGCCCTTACTGACTATTTAGAGACAGGGTCTTGCTAGGTTGGGTGTCCTGGGACTCCAGCTTGCAACCATCCTGTCTCAGCCTCCCAGGATGCTGGGATGACAGGCCTGTGCACACAGGCCTGACTGCTTGGAAGCTTTTTTTGTTTTGTTTTGTTTTTTTGAGTCAGGGTCTCACTCAGCAGCCCAGGCTGGTCCTGAACTCACTATGGAGCCCAGGCTGGCCTTGGACTCACCGCAGTCCTGCCTCAGCCTCCCAAGTGCTAGGATCACAGGCGTGCAGCACCACGCCCAGCTAATGTGGTGCTGGGGAATCGAACTCAGGTCCTTAGTGCTTGCTAGGCCAGCACTTGCGCTGCTGAGCCACGCCTCCAGCCCCGTGGAGGCTTTCCTAGGAGCCGTTCGTTGCCGCCCCACCCCCGCTCCGCCACCCTGGAGATGAATCCGGTCGATCTGCCCTGCGTCGCGAGGCCCGTGTGGCCGCGTGGGAGTGACCAAGCCCTGTGTGTCTTCACAGAAACTGTCCTCCGAGAGGCCCAGCTCGGACGGGGAGGGCACCGTCGAAAACGGACTCACCGCGTGTAACGGGAAAGAGCAAGGTGAGAGTCCTCCTGTCCCCTCCCCACCCTGTCACCAGCCCGCCGGTGGTTCGGTGGGTCTGGAGCCCTGGGGCCTGCGCGCGTGGAACCCACACAACTGATCTCCCAGCACGCTGGAAGGCTGGGGCGGGAGAGGTGCATATATAAGCCTAGCCCGGGTAACGGAGTGGTTTAACAGGGCCTTGTCTCAGAGCCAAAAGGCTGTGCCGTTGACGTGGCCCAGGGTGAAAGCCCTGGGCTCGATCCCTGGGGCCACCGCCAACGGAAAGGCTCGCCTGTGTTGTAGCTTGTGTGGGAATTCTCTTCCTCTCCTGGGCTGAATAATATTCCATCGCAAGACGTAGCACACCTCGCTCCCTCACGTGTTGTGATGCTGAGTGTCCTCCGCCTCCTGTGACCACTGCGCTGTGAGCAGGCGTGGGCAGGTGTGGGTTCTCTCTCTCTCTCTCTCTCTGTCTCTCTCTCTCTTTCTTTTTAAGCTCAGCTGTGTACACAGCAGTATAATCTACTAGTGATGCAATTCATCTGTTTCGGCCTGTGGCTCTGTGGGTCTCGATAAACGCTGGTGGACACAGCACCAACACCACTGCGCAGGAGGCATCTCGGTCGCCAGGTGTTTCCTGATGCCCCGTGTGGCATCTCTGCCTGCCCACCCCAGCCTGTTTCCGCCCCCGGTGGCTGTTGGACTCCACCTTGCAGTCCTCCTGTCTTGGCTTCCGAGGGTGCAGGCGTGACAGGGCGGGGCCACCGTCGTGCATGCTGCAGGGTGATTGTTTATAAAGCTGTCCCAGATACGGCCAGACAGGTCTTGGTGTGCACATGTCCTCGTGTTCCCTATGTAAGTGTCCCGGGGTGGCATGGCCGGGCCGTGTGCCTCTCGTGGCCCAGGTGGCCCTGCTGGTTTTGTCCTTGCCCGGCTATTTCGTGGGTGTGCAGGGTGTGTGACTGCAGCGTCCCGGGTGGCTTGTGTCTGCAGGCACGTCGCACACGCTTTCCCGCCCCTGCCCTGCCCGCTGGGTGGCGTGCCCCCGATCGATCTTCAGCCTGTGCAGTCGTGGGGGGGTGCCCTTCTCCCTGCGCGTGGAGGGAGCGTCACGCATCCCGAGCTGCATATGTTTTGCTTGCTAAAGAGAATCCCCTGAGGTGAGGGGTGCAGCTGACAGTTACAGAGGAAGCTGTCCCCACGCGAGGCCTAGCCGTGTGGTGCACCCTGGGGACCCGGACCTCAGCCAGGGGCAGATCTGACCTCCTAGGGCCCGGGAGCAAAGCATCCCCCCCCCCCCCCCCCGTAGTGAGCTCAGCAGCCAGTCCAGGCCGGGAGGGCCCGAGCCCCACCGCCCAGCCGCCACCGTGACCGGCCCGCCCCGAAGGCTCACGCCGTCTGCTCTTTGAGCTGTGGCCTTCCACTTCTGTCTGTCAGAGTGTAATTCCGTCCTGTCCTCTGGAAGCCAGCCGCACCGTGTGCCACCCCGGGGCACAGTGTGTGATCAGTGCCGGCAAGGCTGTCCTTAAGTTTTGCCCGAGCAGAGTCACATGTGACCTTTGCGTCCCCGCCTGCCAATGGCGGGTTTCTGAGAGGTGGGGGTGTCAACGATCGTCCCGCCTCAGCCTCCCGAGTGCTGGGAGGGCAGCTGCCATCTACACTGCCGGCCCCTGCTGCCCTGAGCTGCAGGAAGCTCTTCCCTTTCTGTTCTTCCCAGAACATAATGATGTAAGCGGCAGTTAAGGTGACGCTCCGTGGAGCAGCGTGTCTGTCTGTGAGTGCCGGGCGGGAATCCTCCTGTTGGCTTTTGTCCGGAGCCACCTTGGGCCCTGGGGAACTGGCAGTTGACTGGCTCGGTGCCCTGCTTCTGGGCGGCTCTTTGCCGGGGGGACACCCTCGGGGAAGGCCCCGGGGCAGTTTGGCGTCACATGCATCCTAGCCTTCCTTCTTCACGTTCATTCTTTTATTTTTAAACCTTTGTTTTTAAATTCATTTGATCACAAACTGAAAGGAAGATTGGACTTGTGAACTATTTTCTCCTTATTTTTTTCCTGACCCACTGGCACGTGTCTGGCGTCTCGTTCTTGGTCTGTGACCTTCTGTCATGGTCTCAAACCCGAAGCTCGTCCACTTGGGCGCGTGTCTCGTGGTCTGGGAGGTTTTGGCGCAGGGTGCGTTGGCCTGTGGCTTGTGAGCCTGCTGGGAGGCCGCAGCGTGTGGCGGGCAAACAGCTCGCCTGGATGCAGCAGAAAGCGCAGAGAAGAGCGAAGACTGAAAGCTCACCTTCCTTGTTTTTACCTTAAAATTTTTTTTTTTTTTTTCCATGTGAGGGATAGAACCCAAGGCCTTCGCATTGAGCTGCATCCCGGCCTGTTTTCTGGTCTGATTATGAGGCAGGGTCTTACTAAGCTGCGGTTGCTCCGGTGGGGCTTGATCTCGCCATCCTCCTGCCTCAGCCTCCCAGAGTGCCGGGGTGCCAGGCCTGTGGCAGCAGGTCCAGCCTCCCCCTAGCCCTTTCTGCTCGCTCTTGGCCGCGGAGGGATCTCGACTGGGCTGCCTTTGTGAGCCACACAGCGAAGGCCAGATGCGCTTGGCTCCACCGCGCGTCACAGCGTTAGAGTCACATGTGAGGACAGCCACCGACCACCGGGGCTGTGGTCACAGCCAGGAACGTGGCTTCCTTGAAGGAGGAGTCTCTTGGGTGTGCGACACCAGTGTTGTGAGCCAGGCTGGTGGTGTGTGCCAGTCACCCTAGCAGTCTGGGAAGCTGAGGCAGGAGGATATTGAATCCGAGCCCAGCGGATCTCAAGACAAAAAATGTCCAGGGGCCGGGGATTCAGCTCAGCACGGCGGCCCCGGGGTCCAGCCCCAGTCATGCCCTGACAGCAAAGCAGGCAAGTTTTGGTGAGTAGGTGGCCCGTCCCACAGGCGCTGGAGCGGATGTGAGGTGGCGGCTCCAGTGCCGGGCTGTATGGAAACTGGCCGTGCCCAGCCTGGCCTGCATAGCCGGTGACTGAGTCACTTGCGGGCGGTCTGTGGGCAGACACGTTGAGTCAGTGCCTCCCCGTCCCCTGCAGCCTGGGTCAGAGCATCCAGATTCCGGTTCTGTAGGACGGGGCTTGTTGCGATATTTATGGCTTTAAAAATGCGCACAGTCAGCTTTGCTTCAGATACATCTCTGGCCGGCCTCAGCCCCCGGGGCCCCGGCTGACCACGCCCCAGCTCCCCGGCCTCCCTGGCTGCAGCAAGCTGGCTGGTCCCACCGTGCCCTGCCCACGCTGAACCTGGGCTTCCTTGGACCCCGCCGCCCCCGGCCCTGGTGACCACGCAGAGCGCATCTGGGTCTGGTGTCGGGACCCTGCTACGGGCTCCTCTATACCTGAGAGCAACCTGCCGCTGTCACCGTCCCTCTGGTCTGCTGGAACTGGAGTCAGACCCCGTGGCGCCTCCTGGCTGAGGCCTGGGCTGGGGTCCCAGAGCCTCGCGGGTGGGGGGTGCCTGGCACGGAGGCAGGCGCGGCCGCCCTGTGCACGGCGTTTCCAAGTGTGTCTGGCTTGTTTAAAATGATGTGAAATGGCCAAGGCTGTGCGGCATTGGCCAGCTCAGGCTCCGGACACACACGTCATGGGGAAAGGCTTACACCACAGCTCTGGAGGTCAGAGGTCAAGGCCAGTATATGTCAGCAGCATGGCTTCCGGGGAGGCAGCCCTCTTCCTGGCGTCTTTACAGGGTCCGGTTGTGTCTACACCGTGACTGTTATGGTTGGTATGGGGGGTACTGGAGATGGATCCCCGGATTCACAGTGAGCCGCACCCTGAGCCCCTCTCCAGCGCTGCCCGCCCTCAGCCCTGTGGGCCAGATCCCTGCAGTGGTCGCGGATGAACCCCAAGGGCGGGAGGGGGAGAGCCAGCCGGAGCCAGGGCTCAGGCACAGTCTGCTGGCTGCCTGCCCTCCATGCCGGGGACCCAGTAGAGGGGCAGACGTGCCCTGCCTGGGGGCTTGTCTGAGCCTGCCAGTCTGTGTGGACTCTGTGTACTGGTGCCCACCCACGTGGGGGGCCTGGCTGCCGTCCCGAGGACTCTGCCGCTGTCCCAGGCCGGCTCTGGCCCTCTGCACTGCGGCTTCGTGGCAGTGGGTTCCGTCCTCGCCTGGCCCTCTGCTCATCATGGAGCCCTCAGCACCCGTCAGCCCAGACAGGCGCCCTCTGAGTGCTGCCCGCACAGCCCGTCTGCAGCCCCACGTGGCTCATGTCTGTGTGCGTACGTGCGTGCGTGAGCACGTTACTTGTGATGCACTTGTGCCTGGGTTGCTTGTGGTGTGCGCGTGCCTGTGTGTGCACCCACTGCGAACCGCTCATCAGGACCCGCAGCCCGGCGCTCGGCGCCGAGGAGTGGAAGTCGGGGCGGAGACGCGCGTGGCGGCTGGAGCGTGGCCGGCGCGTGGCCCCGTCAGGACGCGCTTTCTCTCGTTGACAGTGAAGAGGAGGAAGAGCGCCAAGCTGGACGCCAAGGGCGGGTCGGTGTCGCGAGTCACCGGGAAGAAGATCACCAAGATCATGGGCCTGGGGAAGAAGAAGCCGTCCACGGACGAGCAGACGTCGTCGGCCGAGGAGGACGTCCCCACGTGCGGTGAGACACACTGTGCCCGCGGCACGGGTGCCTGGATGGGGGGAAGGGGGGGCCCGGTTCTCCTGCCACTCTGGAGGCCGTGACCGCTGGGCCCCGCCCAGGTGAAGGGCAGGTCTCACTGACCCCCGAATCTCCCAGGCCCCTCCCCAGGGTCTCCTGTGTCCGGGATGGAGGGAGCGAGGGTGGCGGGCGGGGCTGGGGCTGAGCGTCGGGCTCTCCCTGGGGTGGAAGTCAGCGCCAGCCGTGGCACGCTGACACGTGTCACTATTCCCTGGGTGGCTGCTGTTGGGACCATGCTAGGTGCAGCGCCTGCCGCTGTGACCCAAAGGGCGCTGCCCTCCCGTGGCTTCCGGCCTCGGAGCAAAGGCAGAGACAAGACAAGGGCCACAGGAGTGGGCACGAGTCGTGCGCTCTCTGGTCAGTCTTCGGTGCAGAGCTGAGGTGAGCTGGGCGTGTGAGCCCGAGCGGGGCTGGGGCAGGCCACTCAGGACAGCCTGGGGGCATTCCGTCAGCCTGCTGTTTCTCAGCCACCGGGTTTAGAAGAATCCCGTTTAGGGAGATTTGTAGGCAGGGAGAGGGCGACTCAGCTTTTACTTTACGGTGCTTGGGACCAAACCCAGAGCCTCCGGGGCCTGCCAGGAAGCCCTCTGCCACCCAGCGACACACCCACCCTTCCTCCTCAGCAGCGTGAGTGGCTCCTGTCTTCTGTGTGTGCCTTACCACAGCCCAGCTCCCCCCTGTGAGCGCACAGGCTTCCCCGTGGGTTGGCTGCGTTCACACATGAACCTGCCCATAGGGCTCTGCCCGCCCGCCCCCAAGTTCTGCCCACCTCTCTCTCCTCCCTCAGGAGCCCCCTTCCTTCCCAGTGTTGGGGACCGAGCCCTGGGCCTTCACACTGAGCGCGTCTGCAGCCCAGATTTCACTTTGGATTTTGAGGCAAGGTCTCTCCAAGATGCTGCATTGCCCAGATAGGGCCGTGCCTTGCAGTCCTCCTGCCTCAGCCTCCCAAGCGCTGGGATTACAGGCCTGCAGCACTGGGCTCAGCTCGTTTTTGTTTTTGTTTTTTTTTAAACTCTGGGACAGTGGAAGAAATAGAAATCCTTTCATGAAAATCAGTTAAATGGTAAGACAGAAGGCAGTGTGGAGACGGTGATCCAACCGTCCTGGGCAGAAGGACACTGAAGCTCAGAGAGGTTGCGTGGCTTTCTCCATGACGCCCAGCTTGTGGGGAACAGAAGCTGTTCATCCCCTGGTGGGCAGGAGCCAAGTGCAGGAGAGCGGGTAGAGCTGGGGTGCACATGCCAGGTTGCGGCCAGCAGCTGCCTCCCCCGTGATGAGACCCGGCGACCCTGGTCTCAGTGACCCTGGCCCTCAGTGGATTACCCCGGGACCGAATCGGGCCCCGGACGGGCTGTGGAAGCGGACGGGCTTGCGTCATCCCAGGATGGCGCATGACTGGATCGAGGATCGGCGCCGTCTGCCCGTGTGTCCCAGCACCCAGCACCGACCCCAGCTCGCGACGTGGTGCAGACCTGACTCCCTTAGGACCCTTGTTTAGTCCTGGGCGCCTCAGACTCCTTGTCTGTAAAATGGGCTTGATAAATTCCTTGGTGTTTTGGAGGGGATCCTCTGGGTAAAACAGTCGGAAAATACACGAGGGTCATTATGTACGGGGATTTTACTGAGGAGGGACCTAGGAGCGGGCACGGAAGGTCTACCGTGACACCCTGTGGGAGGATCCCGGAGCTGCTCGGCTCGAGGCCGGCGGTGGAGGCCGCAGGAGGAGGGGCTCAGGGCGCAGGCCCCGTCCGAGGTGGAGGACGGTGATGGCCGTAGGGCGGCAGGTGCGAGTCCTGAGCTGGCGACGTGTACAGAGGTGACAACGGAATCCTTCCTCCTTCCCTCTTCATTCTGTCTAGGCTGCACGCCTCTTGGCCACCCACATCTGGGGTGGCCTTGCCCCTGGGCCGGCTGGCCTGCATGCCAGTAGCCCACAGACATGCCCACAACTCCGCCCTCCCTGCCTACAAGGCAGTTCTTCACCCAGCCAGGTTGGCAAAGCGAGATTAATGGTGAGCCTTGGACTTAGTGAAAGTTACAGATAAAACGCAGAGGACAGTGGGCCCAACGCCTGCCCAGAGGTGGGCACCGCCCTGGTCACCACTGTTCTGCCTATCCGCCCGCAGGCCAGGGCCAGGCTGCCTGTGGAGAACACAGTCCCAACCAGCAGCCCTGCCTGTGCAGCAGGGGGCGCTGTCACACAGCTGGCGTGGGTAGCGACACACAGGGCAGAGAGGGCGGTGCCCGAGTGAGGTGGAGCCCCAAAGACCTGCGAGATGCCTCTGGGGCCTCTGCAGACTCCGCGACCTGGGGATTTATGCCACTGCCCTTGGTGGGATTTCCGTGGGCGTCGGGGAAGTGAAAGACCCCTGGACACTTGGGAGACTCACCCTGCAGCTTTGCTGGTGCCCTGGGGCCCAGCGGCTCTCAGCTGACGGCAGGTGCACGCTTGCTGAGACACTGGTGCATGCAGCTACTTGGGGACCCGGTGCCTCTCAGGGGAGACTCGGCCGCCCCCCAGTCACGGGCCTTGCTGTCTTCCAAAGAGAAGGCAGGTTGGAGCCGCCAGTGGTACCGGCCTGTCACCCCAACGCTGGAAGGCTAAGGCAGGAGGATTGCAAGTTTAAGCCCAGCCTGGGCAACTCAGGGACTTAGCAAGGCCCAGTCTCCAAATCAGAAGTGAAAAAATGGGCTGGGGTGACGTTTAATGTGAAAGCCCTGGGCTCCATCCCCAGGGCCACCAAGAAAAAAAAAAGAAAGAAAAAAGAGGAGAAGGTCGGGCGCATGGGCTGCTCTCGGGTGGCCCTTCTGCCCCGGCAGTTGCCTGAGCTCTGCAGCCACCTGGCCCGGGACGGAGGCCCTGGCAGAGGCCAGCCGCGTTGGGAAGGCCTGGATTTGCCCCGCGGCTGCCTGTACTTCCTGATTGTCCATCTTGTGCCCGTAAAGGGCATGGCTTTTCCGTGCTGGGAACGGCACCAGGGCCTCGCACCGAGCTGCGTCCCAGCCCTTTTCACTTTTTTGGCTGAGTTGCCCAGGCTGGGCTCGAACTTGTGATCTCCCTGCCTCAGCCTCCCAGAGTGGTGGGCTGACAGGAATGTGCTGCCACGCTTGGCTTGAAACGTTGATTTCGGTTTTGGAGTTCTGGTGAATTTTGCCGTGGCACTGAAACAAAGTTCTTGCTTTAGAATTTGGGGCAGAAATAATCTCAAAACATTCAGCTAAATTAATCCCTTTCTCTCTTTTTTCTTTCCTTTTCTTTCTTTTTCTTTTTTTGGTGATCCAGAAATCAAGCCCAGGTCCTTCACGCTGTGCTCTGTCCCCAGCTTATGTTCAGTTTTGATTTTGAGCCAGGGTCTTGCCCGTTGCTAAGTTGCCTGGGCTGGGCTGGAACTTGCATCCTCCTGCCTCAGCCTTCCGGAGTGCTGGGCTTATAGGCCTGGGCCACAGGGCCCACTGGCATTCCCAGTTTTTTAAGGTGCAGTACCACCCAACCATAATGTAATTAGACCTAACTCTTCTTCCACGACCCACCTCCAAAACAAAAGAGGACAGCGTAATGACCGGCCGGGGGACCCAACTCACAAAGGTGTCCACCGCCACCTCCTTTGGGGAGTCCAGGTGAAAGAGGGGACATTTGGGGTCCTGGCCACTCTGATTTGGCGTTGAGAGAACGGACCTCCTGAGACGCCAGGTTGGCTAGGTGGCTGCTCTGCCAGTTCTCTGCCAGACTCGTGACCTTCCCCACCCGGGAATGGGAACCAGGGGCAGTCCCTTGACGTGCGTGCCGGGCCCTGGGCCGCTCGGCAGTAGCCAGTGAGCGTGGTCATGGGCTGGAGCCCCTGCTCGGGTGAGCAGGCCTCATCCAGGGCGATTTTCTTCCCTTTTCTTATATCTTTTTCCCCTTTGGAAGCTGTAAACAAAGCCGGGCTGGCGCTAGCGGCTGGTCACGTCCCATGGGGCAATGCTCTCAATATGGTGTGGCTCGGTCGAACATAATCCTCCCCTCTTGAGGCTGAAACGTCATGGAATTCATCCCATCTGGTGACTGGCCAGAGTCCCCAGCATGGGCGTGTCCACAGTGGTTACATGTTCCATCCCAGAAGAGCATGGCCTGAGTCTGGCCACCCCTTGGCTGGGTGGGTGGGCGGTGCTCAGTGACCACTGCCCCATTGCCTGGGTTGAGCCTGTGAGGAAGTGGGTGTCTGTGACTAAGCCCTAAGATCAGAAAGGCAAGCAGGTTTCAGAGGAGAGGGCTTGGGCTTGGTGTCCTCCTGCGTCAGCCTCCCAGCGTGCTGGGAGGCAGGTGCCTCACCATCAGGCCTTCTGTTGTCCCCCTAAATCCCCAAATGGACGCTAAACAGACCAAGACTCCACGTCACCCTGTGCATGCATTGCCTAAGGGTCTCTGTCGTCCCGGTCTGGGAGCCCTGGCTCCATTTCCCTGCTTTCTCCAGGGCTGCCAGCTCTCCAGGCCCACCCAGAGCGCCCAGCCATGAGCCCGTGTCCTCTGCCTCCCTCTGAGTAGCTGCAGCCTCATAGCCCAGGGCAGCCTCGTGACATGCCTTCTCGCCAGGAGACCTGCGCCCACGCAGAGCTGGGTTTGTCCCAGTGGGTCTTGCCTACACACCTGCCTGTCAGCTGGTGCTGTGCAGACAGGCTTAGGCTCAGGATCAAAGCCACAGCTGGCAGCAGGGTCCCTTGGGGCGGACCTGTCATCCCAGCAGTCCGGGAGCCTGAGGCAGGAGGACAGATCACAAGTTCGAGCTCAGCCTGGCAACTCTGCCACTTGCCAAGACCTTGTCTCAAAATCAGAAATTTAGAAAATGGGCTGGGGGCAAGCTCAGCGTGAGGGCCTCAGGCTCTGTCTCCAGCGCGCGGGAAGCTGAGAACAGCCAGAGGGTCTCGTGGCCCCTGCCAGACGCCCAGGCGCTCATCGCGGGGGACCGGACTCCTTCGTTTTTGTCCCCGTGTCGCCGCGGCTCGCACCCCGAGCCTCCAAGATGCCCCCGAGCCTGTCCTCGTTGTCTGGCTGAGGCAGGAAGACCCTAGGCTGAGCCCGGCCTGACCCGCTTAGCGAGAGCCCCCTTCAGAGTCAAAGCTGAGGCTGTGGCCTGGTAGAAAGGTGCGGGGCTCAGTCCCAGCCCCACATGCACCCACGTACGTGCACACGCATGCACCCACACAAAAGAAACCCTGGTCTCTTCCACCTGCAGGTCCACGTGTGTGCGTGATTTCCCTCGGGTTCTCAGGCTTCCAGGAGGGACCGCGCGCCCTGGCCTGGCACCGAGGCGTGCCGGGAGGTCACAGCTAGCCTGAGAGCCTGTTTCGCATACTTGCTTGTAGAAGCGTGAGTCTGGCGCCCGTGACATCGGAGGGCGGCCCGGTTTCTGTGTTGGGGCAGTTCCCTGTAAGCCCTAGGTCGCTGCTCTGCCGCCCTGCCCGCACGGTGGCGCCTCTACACTGTGTCTCCAGTGTCTTCAGGGTTGCCCTGACAGACCCCCCACCCCCACCCGGGTGCAGGCCCTGGAGCACCCCGTCCCCCTGGACAAAGGCCCACGGCAGGCAGGATTCTCAAGTCCGTGCCAAGACGGATCCTAAGGACCAGTGGTCCCCAGCAGTTTGAGAGCAGGGACCGGTGTAGTTGAGCACCCCTCTCCGCTGCTGCGGGCCCTGGGATGATGGATTGTTAAGACTACTGCAGCAGGAGGGGGAGTGGGGCGTGAGACTCTGCCTCCTGTTGGTCAGCCGCCCTGTCGGAACCGGCGGGGACGCGGCTTCAGTCCCTGCTTACTTGCCCAGGGCCCCAGACAGCTCGGTGTGGTCCGGCGGGGTGGGGACCCCGCTGAGCCCCACCCAGAACAGCCTGGGCCTGGGGTGGGAATGTCACCCGACAGCCTCCATCATTTCCTGGGTCACTTGTGGGGCTGGGGACCTCACCTCTTCTCTGGGTGTTCTCTTGGAAAGCTTTGCCGACAGCTTTTAACTTTTTTCTCACGTTAAGCCAAAACCTGCATTTCTGTGGTGTTTGCTGTACTTACGGCACTAGTAGCTGCTCTGAATAAATCCAAGCCTTTTAGCCGGTGCTTCCTCAGGCGGTTGGCAGGTCCCCTTTCCCTGCTGGCTGTCCCAAGCCCAGTCCCGCAGGCTCGGTGACTGTCACGTTCTCCAAGTCAGGGGTCTCCAGCTCCAGACCTCGGAACAGTCCGGTCTGTGTTTACAGCTCCCTTTGCTCATGTGACCCCCGAGCTCCGCCTCCTGTCAGACCCGCATGGCACTGGACACTCCTAGGAGCACGCGTCCTCCTGTGCACTGCCCGCGCGAGGGGGTCCCAGGCTGGCTCCTGTGAGAGCCTGCCGCCAGCCGGGCTGAGGAAGGGCCGGGACAGGATGCTGCGCCATCTTCCCGCTCCTGTGGAAAACTGATCTTCCACAGACCAGGTCCTGCGGCCAGGAAAGTTGGGAATAGCAGCCCCGCGTGCTTTCTAGATCCCCACGGAGGCTTCAGACATCCACGACTGTCCCCAGCACGCATAGGGCCTTCCCAGTGGGGTTTTGTTCTTTGAGAAAGGGTCTTTCTGTGTGCTCCGGGCTTGGCCTGCGTCGGCCTCCTGATTTTTGGGAATGATTATGCGCCGCCTTACCTGGCTAATTTGTGTGGTCCTGAGGAATCAAAACCAGGGCCTCGTGCGTGCTAGGCCGGGGATGTAATCACTGAGATGTGTCCCTAATTCTATGTATTTATTTGTCTACTTTGAGACAACTCACAAAGTTGCTGAGTTGCCCAGGCTGGGCTCCTTGTTCTCAGCCTCTGTGACCTGGGGTGACAGGCCTGCGCCACCACGCCGGCTACCTGGGCTGCTTCCGCGAGACAGACACAAACAGGAGTTACACCTCCCTGCGGAGGCTGACCACTGACCCCTGACCTCTGACCCCGCATCCCGGCAGGCTACCTCAACGTGCTCTCCAACAGCCGCTGGCGGGAGCGCTGGTGCCGCGTGAAGGACAACAAACTGGTCTTCCACAAGGACCGTTCGGACCTGAAGACGCACCTGGCGTCCATCCCCCTGCGGGGCTGCGAGGTGATCCCGGGCCTGGACTCCAAGCACCCGCTGACCTTCCGGCTGCTGCGCAATGGACAGGAGGTGGCCGTGCTGGAGGTAGGGTCTCCCGGGCCACTCGCCCAGGGGTGTAAGTCACGTGCAAGCCAAGCCTTGTGAGACAGCCCTGGGATCCCAGCCCCCTAGGATGCTGAGGCCGGAGGATCACATGTTTAAGCCCAGGCAGAGTAACTTAGCCACTGGACAAGAACTTGGCTTAAAATTAAGCCCCATTCAGCCTCCTCTGCTGACATCTCTGCCTGGCCAGTGGCACCTGTTTGGAATGTCCCGTCCTGTGTCCCTGCCTTTGCCCCTGCCTTCCTTCTCTCCGTCAGGCTGTCTGAGAGCCCCACAGTGTAGGCCTCTTGTCCACGTCCACGTCCACGTCCACATGGGCTGTTTCCTGGTGCCTCCTAGGCCCTCTCCTGTTTGCCTACATTTGTGGGCAGATTGGACACAGGTTGGGGTTGGGTTTTTCCCCAAGTGCTAGGGCACCAGTTTACTGTAAAACCTCCCATAGGCCACTCCCACCTGCATTAGGCCACTCCCACCAGTATTAGGCCAGTCCCCCTATGCTAGGCCACTCCTCCTTGCTAGGCCACGCTCACTAGCCTAAGGCCACACTTCCGGTAGCAGAGGTTCCTGTGACTTGTCCTCAGCGCAAGCGCGCTCAGCTTCCGTCTTTGAAGCCTCCTCCCACCCCGAGCCTGCCCTCTCCCGGGTGGCTCCCTGCAGAACTGTCCTGGCGTCGAGCCGGTCCACAGACACATCCAGGAAGCAAAGAGGCCATCACCAAATGAGTGAGACTTTGCAGACTCAGTGGTCCCTGCCATTACCGGCACCAGGCACTCGCTTCACAGACGTTCCCAGAGCTTCCCCACAGCCTGGGGGGAGGGCACATCTTGAATGTCTCTCGTGTGGGGTTCCCAGTGTGTGCCCCAGTGAGAACCTAATGTGGATTCCAGGTGGTTATGCGAGGGGTGGGGATCGGCTGTAAATACAGGGGAAGCTCTGGCCCTGGCCTGCTGCCCACTTCCTACCGTGTGTCCCAGCGCCTGGTGGTCATGCGTGTTCGCGGGGTGCACACGTTGCCCACATACAAGTCAGTGCACACATGTGCGCCTGTCCATTCACCTGCTTCCACCCCTGCCCATAACCGCAGGTCATGGGATAACCACGTACACCTCCTGTTCCAGTCCATCACCCTGACGTCAGTATTTAAAAACCCAAAAGGAAATCCTGTAGAGTGAACTATGAGGAAAACAAAGAGTGATTCTTACATAATCATATCAAGGACAGCTTAGATATTAATTTTAAAAATACTTCCACGCAGTGGTTCTAGACACACAGGTTTCCCCTTGGCCGGCCTCATTCTGTGTGTGTGTGGTGAGGATGGCACCCAGGGCCTCCGCGTGCGGAGCCGGTGCCCAGCACTGGACGGGCCCGGGTTGCATGTGGGGAGAGGATTTGTTTGAGGGGAAGAACACAGGTTTTCTCAGGGCCCACAGATGCAGACATGACTGTGGTCACGTGGCCAGCGCTGGTGGCCGCCCTGCTGTCCACAGGACGTTTGGCGGGACCTGAGCATCTGCTGTAAGGGTTTACTAGCCAGAAAATGTCAGTGACTGGCGGGGTCATGCCAGCAGACATGGGGGAGGGCCTTGCGGACGGCCTCTAGGGAGGCCTTCGTGTGTGCCAGAGAATAAAATTATGAGCCCAGTTGTCCTTCCGTGTCTAAGCTCAACTTAGAGATACCTCTTTATTTAAAGAGACGCAATAATTTTTAGCTGGCCCGGTAGTACAGGCCTGCACCCAGCACTCTGGGAGGCCAGCGTGGGGCAAGTTTGAGCCTAGCCAGAGTGACTGAGCCCCTTGTCAGGACCCCATCTCAAAAAGAGGCTGGGGGTGCAGCTCACTGGGAAAGCCCTGGTCTCAGTCCCTAGTACCAAAAGAAAAAAGAAGGCCTAGCAATTTTTATGAAAACTAAAATCTATTTTTTCTTTAGCTTTCTATTGACTCAAATTTGACAGCTCAGTTTCCTGAGAACTTGAAACATTATTGACATTTTGGATTACCCCAATTTATTTAGACCTCTCAGATGCCGTTGTTAAATGGGATATAATTGATTTTCTAAATCATTTTGCCAGAATGGCTTAAATTTTTAATGAACTTGATCTGGAAGTGATATTTTAGCCATTGGAGTTAAACCGATCAAATTGCGGGGTCAGCTGTGTGCAATCACCTTAGAAATGGTGCATACAGGTGCCTGGTGACCATGGCCCGAGTCAGGACAGCTTGGGAGCCCGGCTGTCCTGCAGGCTGGGGGCAACACTGAGGCTGCCCCTACGCCCAACTCTGCTGGCACAACCATGGTCCCAGCCTCTTAGGCCCAGGGACCTGTTTCTTGGAGACAACCTGTCTCCCTTACTTTTTTGTCCCTGTGACTTAATACCTGACATCCACAATTTAGGGGAGGAAAAGTTTATTTCAGCTCTCAGTTTCTGAAGGTCGCAGTCTGTTCACAGTGGCTGGCAGCAGCGTAAGGACGTGGCAGAGGCAGAGGCAGTGCCTTGTGGCATTGCTGGCAGGAAGCCGAGTCAGCCAAGTCTCTCACTGAAGTCAGGAAGCAGCTTTTAGATCCCTCCCGGCCTGTCCCAGTGATCTGCCCCGGTCCAGCCTCAGTGTTCTGCCCCTTCCAGGTGTGGAAGGTGTGGTAAGCCCCACCACACGCCTGCATGCCTGCAGTCCACCCCTCCAGACCAGGCCCCTCTCCCAACACCATATGGTTCCGTAGGCAATCCATAGCATCAAAATACGTGAGACCTTTGGGGGCATTCGGGGTCCAAACCACAATGCAGGTTATTTCACCAGCAGCAGGTGGGAGCGTCCTGGACCCCCCACAGGCACAGTTCACGGTAGGGCTCACGGTACTGTGAGAGTCTGCCCGTCTGACAGGAGGAGGAGCTCGGACGGTCATGCCTGTGATGGGGAACGGCTGCAGATCCGAGGGAGCTTTGCGCGCTGGCCTGCTGCTCCCCTCCGGCTGTGTGGCCTAACTTCTGACAGGACCGGTCAGATTGTGGCCCGGGATTGGCGATGCTGGCCCTCAAAGCCTCCTTTTCCTGGGCTGTAATCACTAGCATCCGAGTCTAAGTCTCATGCCCTAGCGTCTCCTGCAGGTGGTGTCCAGCCTTTAATGTCCCTGTCCTGTGGGGGCGAATGCTGCGCCCTCAGGACGTGACTGTTTTCTTCCCTCCGTTCCTGTCAGAGAGAGAAAACTGAAGGCCTGGCCCGGAGCCTTCACACTGGCAGTGCTCCACCCCCAGCCTGTTTTGATTTTGAGACAGGACCCCACTGAGGTGCTGGTTTCCCAGGCTGGGCTGAACCTTGGGATCCCCCTGCCTCGGCACCCACGGTGCTGGCTCGCGACGTCTTCCTTGCCGTTCCGGTCCCGCGTGCCGCCCGGAGTCGAGGCGCTGCGTCCTTCCGTCTAACCGGAGGCTTTGCTTCCCTCCCCCTCAGGCCTCGTCCTCGGAAGACACGGGCCGCTGGATCGGGATCCTGCTGGCTGAGACGGGGTCGTCCACTGACCCCGGAGCCCTGCACTACGACTACATAGACGTGGAGATGTCCGCCAGCGTCATCCAGACCGCCAAGCAGACCTTCTGGTAAGGGGGCCGGGGGCGCGGCACGGACACCTCCACTTACGCGTCCCTGATGTGTCACCGGGGCAAGTGCAGGTGCCTGCACGAGCCCGGCAAGCTGAGCCGCGGGGTTCACGTGTGTGTCACCGTAGTCCTCAGCCTGCTCAAGCGTTTCTATGGTTTGAGTCTCTGGGCTTGGTGCTCAGAGGACCAGATAGTGAGTCAGAGCTGTGGCTCCGACAGCCAGCGGTTCCTTCTCATGAACCACTCGGCTCTGTCATGGCAACAGGAGACAGTGAGTGAGCAGATATTACAATAAAACTTTGTTTACAAAAAACAGGCGGTGGGCTAGCGTTGGCTCCAGGGGCTGTATTTTTTTTTCTTTTTTTGCCAACGCATGTGTTGGGTTGGACCTGGAGTGTGTCCCCGAAAAGCCTCATGTCTTAGGATGGTGGTTCAGTTGCGGAGTTCATTGTGTCAGTAGGTTAATCCTCTCATTTTCCGTGCTGTTAAGAGGAAGGGCCTGGTTGGAAGGGGCAGAGCACTGGGGCATGACCCGGAAGCAGTGGGTCAGTGGGGCTTGACCCAGAAGGGATACCTCCCTCGCTAGCTCCCCCCTTTACTCTCTGCCTCCTGTCCTCCCATAGGGTGAACAGAGTTCCTCCACATAGGCCTTCCCCAGGCCCTTCCACCATTGCCAGCACCGTGAATGGACTGAGGCCTTTGAAACAGCTAAAAATAAACCTTTCCTCCCTTGAATTGTGGGTGTCAAGGATTGTGTTCCCCGGGGTGGGGGGTGAGTGAGACCCCACATCGGAGGACTGGCCCTAGTCGTCAGAAATGGTCCTACAGGTTGCTGTAGTGAGGTCCAAGATCTTTAAGCCACAGGACCAATCTTACACTTTACATACATTATATTTTACTTTAAACTGTGATAGTTTAAAAATGCTGTGCAAAAACCTTTTGAACTGAATTCTTTTTTCACATAATGATGGCCGAGATGCTGATAGCAGCAGCTCTCTGTGTGGTCCACCGACCTGGGGCCATGAGGTTGCCTCGACAGAGTCTCCCTAGTCACCCACAGGAAAGGGGGTGCCCCACGCTGCCCTCACGGTGGGCATGCTCTGCCACCACTAGGACAGGCGCCGGTTCCTGGAGGGTGTCCCAGTCACACAGTGCCAGTTGCCTGTCTGTCCAGGCGGCTGCTGAGCGTCTGTCTCTCAGGGTGCAGGCAGACCTTTCCCCATGGGCGTGGGGTGCGCTCGTGCTGTGGGGCTGCGGGCCGCTGGCTGCCTGTGGAAACCGTCGTATTTAGCAGGGCATCTCATGTCAGCTCTGAATGCAGGCTGAGGTAGGAGGACTGTGATTCCGGGTCCCACCTGGGCCGCTTAGTGTGACCCTGTCTCAGAATTTCGAGAAATGCAAAGGACTGCGGGTGTGTCGCTCAGGGCAGAGGCCCTCTGTTTAATCACGGGTACCACAAACAACAGCAACAACACAACTGATTTTTGCTTAGAAAGACAGCTGGCAGACACACGGAGGTGGTGAGTCAGGCATCACAGACGCCTTCTTAGCGACGACCCCACTGCCGTGACCCTCTGGGAAGAGAGCTGGTGAGCTCAGCCACTTGGGACTCAGGACTCTGCAGCTCTCTGTCCTCGCTGAGCCTGGCTGCCTCCTGCGCACGGGGACCTTCTCATGGGGAGGTGGCAGATCGGAGCATCCAGCACCACGGTCGGTAGAGAAGCTGCTGTTTAGAAGGGCCGCAGGGGTGGGCGCGGGGAGCCACTGTCATCCCAGGGACAGAGCTGCATCCCAGCCCGCTTTGGTGCTGGACACTGACGCAGTCTTGGTACGTAGGGCAGTAGCCGCAGCTGAGCTGTAACTTACAGTCCCACCTCAGCCTTCTGGAGGGCTGGGTGATTGGCCTGCACACTGGGCCTGGTTATTTCAGCTCATCATAAACAATGTTTGTGGCGTCTTGTTCTCTCGGCTCAGCCCCACGCCCACCGTTTTGTTTGGCTGATAACCCGGCAGTCGCAGGCGCTGAGGTGCTACGTGGGTGCCCCTCTGCCGCTGGCCAGGACGTCCCTTCTACAGCTGTGAGGCCGGCAGTCTGGTCCCCTGTGGAGGGGACCCACGATTCGCTGCGGTGGCCCTGCATTTGAGGAAGCCTGTGTGCACCAGCCCAGGCTCTGCACCGACCCACCCTGAGCCCCGTCCCTCCTGACTCAGTTTCTTCAGCAGGGGCTGGGCATGGAGCCTGGCTGGCAGTCCTGGGTGCGAGGAGGAGGACACACAAGCACACACGTGGACACCCAGCCCCATGTGGGGACACACCCCGTGGCTGTGCTCACGGAGACATGTGTGGACACACACACGGCAGAGCTGGGGCGCATACGCAGCTGGCCCCGGGGGTTCTGTCACTGCGTCCCTCAGGAAGGACGCGATCCAGAGGTGGTCACACTGGCACCTGAGTGGCCGTGCGTCTGACACGTCCAGCCTCGTGCGGGACTCTGCGGAGTTCAGGCCTGCTGTCTTTGCTCCTGGTCTCTCTGTCTCCGTGTGGTCCTTCCCTGCGTTTGGCTCTGCCGATTCCTTCCGCGTCTCCTGTGGCCGAGTTGGAGACTTGAGGTAGAAGCGCTGCGCCGGCTGTGCCAGCAGGGGGCGCCAGCGCCCCGAGAATCATGCCCCGCGGGGATACACCGGGCACACACCGGGCACAGGCGGGTGAAGGGCCGTCGCCACTTTGTTCCCATGCTCTTTTTCATCTGCTTTCTCTCTGTTATTCATTAGTGGCTGTCAACATGCAAGATGGGGGAAAACCGTTTCTTAAAATTTGGTTTCCGCAGTTTGCAGGGGACGCCGCGTCTCCCCTGGGAGGGGTGTGGTGTCCCGAGAGCCCATCCCGGCCCTCGCACTCCGCGTGTCGTGTGTGGGATTGTCCTGGGCCCCCAGGGTGGGTGGCCCGGCAGGCAGAGGCTGGGTCTCCAGAGCAGGCGCCCTGGCAGGGCCGCGTGGGGTGTGCAGGTGCGCCCCCCAGCTGAGCAGGTGTCCTGAGCCAGGGACGGAGGGGACGTGGGAGTCGTAGGTCACAGGCACCTTCTTGTCGTGGTACACAGTACCTGACCCCTGCACCGTAAAGGAGGGAGGCTTGTATGGGTCATGGATTTAGTGGGCTCATCTTCCCCAAGGCGGGAGCATCCTGGCACAGGGCCTGGTGGGGGGCAGCTGCCCAGCCCACGGGCAGCCGGGACGCGGGGGGAGAAGGGCAGAGCACGGACGGAGTCCACCCTTTCTGGCCACCCCCCAGTGACCCGCCTTCCGCCGGGCCCCACCTCACAGCCGATTAGGCCACGGACCCACCCACGGGTGAATCCACAGGTGGGCACCCTGGCCCGTGACCCTCTCACCTCTCCCCCACAGGAACATTCTAGATCTAAACCATCACAGGCAGCCGTGCAGAGGTGGGAGCTGAGACCACCCTTGAGAGGCACAGGGCAGTGAGGGTCTGAGAGGGTCCTGGGCAGAAGGGCAGTGACCCTCCTAGGTAGGGGTGCTGCGGGCCCAAAGGGTCTGTGGCCCCCAGAGTCTGGGGAGGGAAGGGTGAGGCTGACCCGGTCTTTTGTTTGCCTCTCCCCCTTTGGGGATCTCTTGGGTGGCGCTGGCAGCTGTGGGTGGCACTGGCAGTGCCAACGTGAACTGCCCTGTGGAGGGACAAGCACTCTGTCCCCTTGCTGCCCACACAGCACAGCAGCTTGCCCCAGAGTGCCGGGCAGAACCCTGATCTCATGGACACCCCCTGGGCATCCTGCAGTGGAACTCGGTGCCAATGCCGTGAACAGTGTCGGCCCCAGAGGCAGAGGCCTTGGTGCCACAGACCTCACATAGCTCTGGCATCACTCACAAGCCCAGGTTGTCCCCCGTGCCCTGACAGGCCAGCCGCAGATGTGCCACACTTTTGGACTGCGTCACTTCTTACATCAGTCCTCACTGCTGGTCCACTGGCACCAGGGACCGGTTCTCGAAGGACAGTTTTTCCACAGATGAGGAGGGTGAAGGGCTGGTGCCAGGGTGCCCGTCTCGGCTCCACCTCAGACCACCAGGCATTAGATCCCACAAGGAGCGTGCAGCCCGCGTCCCTCCCACGCACAGTTCGCGGTGGGGTTCCTGCTGATCCGGCAGGAGGCGGCGCTCAGGCAGCTGGTGGGGAGCAGGTGTAAACACAGACGCAGCTGTGCTCTGTGGCCTGCCCCGCACCACCCGCAGTGGGCCCAGCTCCTAGCGGGTCGTGGACTGCTACCCACCCGTGGCCCATCAGGTTGGAGAGCCTTGGTCATTAGACTGGAGAAGCCAGCTAGCCGGAGCACGTTGATTATGTAAGGACATAGCTAAGCACAGCCGGGCAGGGTGGGTCTGGGTGGAGCTGCCGCCCCGGGCACATCCCAGGCGCTGTTCTGTGCCCACTCCCTAACACTCCTGACCCATCCTCGTCTTTCAGGGGGTCTAGCGTTGCTTTCCAGCCCACCCCTGCAGGCTTTGCATGGCCACCATACCCGTGGGACCTGAGTTGTGACCAGAGGGTTTGTGGCAACTCAACACACTAGTCACCTTTCCTTATCGCTTAGGGATTCCCAGGCATTTGCTGCTGCTGTTGTAGTTTTGGGGGCTTTTTGTTCTGTTTTTCTTGAGACCCAGTTTTCCCAAGTAGCCGAGGCCAGCCTTGAACCTGAGTCCGCCTGCTCAGCCTCCTGAGTGCTGGGATCACAGGCCTGTGCGATCAGGCACTGCTGACTCTTATGTGGTGCTGGGGAATTGAACCCAGGGCCTTGCACATGCTTGGCAAGTACTCTAACCATTGAGCTCTGCCCATGGTCCCACCCCTAGGGTTTTAGGAGCTCAGGAACAGGGACGAAAAACTGAGCATGTGTGTCTCACTGTGTCGTGGTCAGGGCTGAGGCGGGGGGTGGGGGGGGTTTGGGGGGGCACTCTGCCAGCTGGTGGCGACACTGTGTGAATCCCGACCAGGGGGTGGTGCGGGGCAAATGCAAGGGGCTTGGTGAGAGTGCCCGCGGTCACACGGCCTCTGCCTCTGAGAGGCCACGGACCCTACCCATAGTGTGTGACGGAGGCTCAGGCCACCTCCCAGCACGGCCTTATGCACAGTGCCAGGCTGTGAAGGGGGCCACCTGGGACGGAGGCCAGTGACAAGGCGGTTGTTCTTCGGCAAACACCTGCCACGTGTGCTGCCATCCAGAGTGCCACGCCTCTGCGGGTGGGCCTGTCCTAACCTGGTGACGGCCAGCCCGGTCCCTCAGCAGAGCCCGCTTCTCCCTGGGCCCCATCCGAGACACCCCCTGGCCTGGCCCCGGCGGCTGTGATTGGCAGAAGGGGCGCCCTCAGACCAGGCCTCTGTTCTCCTTCTCGCTGCAGCTTCATGAGCCGGCGCGGGGTGTCCACCTGCCCGTACGTGGGGGGCACGGCCAACGGCTACGCGCACCCCAGCGGCACCGCCCTGCACTACGACGACGTGCCCTGCATCAATGGCTCGGTGAGTGTGTGGCTGGCGCGGCTGCGCCCCGCGGGCTGCCCGCAGTCCCCGCCTGGGCCTCTCCTCCCCACCTCCCACCTGTGGGTCACCCTGGCCACGTACCTTTCCTGTGGGTGATGGGGAGCCCCTGAGCCTTCGGGCCCAGCCGCCCACTCCTCTGGGAAGGCGGCCCCGTCCCGAGCCCAGACCTCGCTGGCAGAGACTCTCCCAGAGCTGCAGTGTCCCCCACACACAGAGGTAAAGGGGTCCCGGCTGGGGATGTGGGCGTGCGGGCCCGCCTCCCTGGCTGGGCCGTGTCACCGCACTGGTGCGGGTGCGGGATGTTCTGTTTTGGATTGTTTCAGCGGAATCCGTTACTTCTCTGTGTTTTCTTTTTTGTGGTCTCGATCTGGAACCTGGAGGCTCTGCACTGAGCCACGTCCCAGCCCATTTTTGATTTTGCATGTGAGGCAGGGCCTCACCGAGTGGCCATGTTTACCAGGCTGGGCTTGAACTCGCCAACCTCCCACCTCAGCCTTAGGGTGTCGGGTGTCGGGTGCTGGGCTGCGCCGCCCGGCTCATCTTAATCTGTTTTAGACACGAAAATCTCCCATATCCTGCCGGACTGCAGCCTGGGTGCTGTTTCGGGTGCTGCTTGCTTCTTTTGGTCCTGAGGGTGGAGCCCTGGGCCCACGCACTGAGGAATGGCCAGCCCCGTTACCACTATTATGATTTTTTAACTGGAGACAGTCTCGCTAAGTTGCTTTGAACCTGTGGTCCTCCTGCCTCAGCCTCCCCAAGTGCTGGGCTACATGAGTTTTCCAAACCAAGTCGAGTGCTTCTCTGTGGCCTTCCTGCTCTTGAGTCTCCACCCGGCCTGGCCCACCCCTCGCCCGCTGGCGGGCTCGGCCAGCTCCTGGAGGACCTCCTTCCTGAAGGCCTCGTTTCTAATTTCATAGCCTCGTCTCGGCGTCAGTCACTTCCTGGCCCAGGAGGCCCTGAGGTTTCGGCCGAATTGAGCAGGGGGTCTTGCCCACTTCGTTCTAGAAACTTCTGCTGGGTTTCATCACTGTCTCTAACTCTGCCAAGTGACCTCACCCTTGGTATTTTTGGAAAATGATAGCCTAGTCTAGACCATTTTAATAACTGGGCAAATATAGCATTGCTTGTCACTAGGAAGCCATCCTGCTGGACGATATCGGCGTCATCTTTAGATCGTAGGAAGAAGGGTCCCAGAATAGACCCGACCCGCAGCGAGGCGCGGCCCGCCCGCCCGGGGTTGCGTCTCTGCTATTTTTATAGCAAAGGCTGTAATTACCGTCTGGCGCGGAGGAGCCGTGCGAAGGGCAGCGGCTGTGCAGCGGGGAAACGGCACAGAGACATGAATTAACATTTCCTTTTTGACACGAGGGAGGCCATAGTTGAAAACCTCGGGCTCCGGTGACTGGCCTGGGATTTTTATTTAGATGAGTTACTGTCCGCGCTCTAAAACGTCTCTGTCCCAGGAAGTGGCGGCTTGTTATTTTAAGCCCTCCTTTTTTTCCGCAAGGTTTTTTCTCCTTAAAATAACACCGTTGCCTCCGTTAGGTTTTGAACTGTCCCGCATTCTGTGCCAAGTGGCGTCCTGGCTTTGATGAGCCACGTTCTGGCTGTGGACTCTGTGTGGGGCTCACATGACGGCCGTGACACTGAGTGAAGGATGGTGCAGGCCACGGGGGTGGGCTTGGAGGAGCCTGGTGGGCGGGCTGGGTCTAGCCTTCGGGGTCCCCGGTGCTGCCACAGCAGCCCGTGTGGCTGGGAGCTCAGCCGAGTCAGCCCTGCCTCCTGCTGGCTGCATGGCCTCCCTTGCCGCAGTCCCCCTGATTCCTATGAGGACCCGCAGAATAAATGTGCCTTAGAGAAGCCTGCTCAGCCTGTGTGCTGGGGCGTGGCAGAGCCTTTGCTGGGCCTCACACGCCCCCACCCGGCCCGCCCCAGCCGTCCCTCTGGAACTTCCGAGCTGTGGATCTCAGAGGTCGAAATGTCCCATGGCAATTTTCTTCTCTTGTTGGAAAAACAGAACAAAAAAAATGTCCTCCATTGTCCCTGGGGACACTTTAGGGGAAAACAACTCCTCAGGCCCTCTAGAAGCAAGGGATTCTCCTCAGTCAGTCCACCTGCATGGGGGCGCTTATCTGATGCATGTATATCAGGGTGCGTGCATGTATTGGGGGGTGTTGGTGTATGCATGTGTATGTGTGTTGGGGTGTGGACATGCATGTTGGGTATGTTTGCATGTGCATGTGTTTTGGGTGTGCCCACATTAGGGTGTGTGCACATGTGTGTTGGGTACATGTGCATACATACATGTGTTGAAGGTATGCGCAGGTGCATTGTGCGCATGTGTATCAGGTGTGCACATGTATGTGAGCACCTGCGTGCTGGGGTGGGCATGTGTGTGCACGAGATTACACGTGTGTGTCATGGGCATGTGTGCACATACGTGTGTGCAGGTGGGTATGCACATGTGCATAGGTATGTGCATGTGTGCTCTGATGGGCACATGTTTGCACAGTGTACTGGGTGTATGCACATGTGTTGGGGTGGGCACACATGCACATGTCTGAGACATGCACTGCATGTTGGGGTGGGCATATGTGCATATTGTTGTGTGCACGTGTTGGGGTAAGCACGTGCACACGTGTGGGTGGTCACATGGGTGTAGGAGGCATGTACATGTGTGCGTTTTGGGGGTGCAGATGTGCACATGTGTGTATGTTGCTGTATGCACCTGTGTGTTGGGGTGGGCACATGTGTGCACATGTGTGTAGGAGGTATAGCATACACTGTTAGTGTGGACACATGTGCACATATGCGTGGGTGTGTAGTGTGTTGGGGCAGGCATGCGTGTGCAGGTGTGCACATGTGCGCAGTGGGTGGGCATGCATGTGCTTGCATGCTTTGCCGTCCCACGGGCCCTGCCTGTGTTTGAGGGAGGGTGCTGCTGCTCGCATGCGCGGCGCCCTAACGCTGGCTGTGTGTTGCAGCGGGCAGAGGCCGGCCGAGGCCCGGGAGAAGAGGCCCTCTACGATAACTTGCCGTCTCCGGAAATCTTTGCTCGGCCCTCTCCTGCTGTCAGAAGGGCGTCCCGGCTGTCCTCTAACCACTACAAGTCCCCCGCCTCCAGCCTGCCCTTCACCCCGCCTGTCACTAACACCTCTTCTGTGGGGAGGGCGTCTCTCGGGCCACACTCCCAGGTACAGCATCACTCCCGGGGTGCCCGGCGCCACCTCAGAGCTGTGCCCACGCCCCGGGGCTCCTGCAGCCACCACTTCCCGCCTGCAGACACCCACACATCCAGGCTGAGCATGTGTTCCTCCTCAGCTGGAGTCGAGCGTGCAGGCTGAGCCCTTGGCGCAGGCCTGGCATCCCTGCACCCAGGGGGCTGACGCAGGAGGGTCACAGGTTCAAGCCCATTCAGGGCAACTTATAAGCGAGCAGCATCCTGTCTCAAAATCAAAAATAAAAGTCGCTGAGACTATAGCTCAGGTGAAGGTTCTGGGTTCAATCCCGGTTCTACCGGAAAAAGGCAGTTTGGCTGCTGAGGGCCTGGCGGAAGAGCCTGGGCCGAGGAGGGACCCAAGCCCCCTCCACGTGGCCGCAGGGCTCGCTCTCCCGGATGATGCCCTGGGAATCTGAATTGTATCAGTTAAAGCCAAGGGCATCACGAAGAACGGAGCCCCGGAACTTTTCCTGAGGGTTTTTTTTTTTTGGGGGGGGGTACTGAGGATTAAACCCAGCGCCTTCTTGCTTATATTCTCCGCCCTTTCCAGTTTTCAGTTTGTTGACTTGCCTATTTAGTGATGCTAGGATCTAGCCCAGAGCTTGCACACTCAGCTACGTGCCCAGCCTTTTTTTCCTGCATTTTTGACTTTGAGACAGAGTCTCACTACGTTACTAACTTGCCCAGGCTGGGCTCAAATTTGTGATCCTCCTGCCTCAGCCTCCCCAAGTGCTGGGATGATGGGCCTGTGCCACTGAGCCCGGCTTAGCCTGAGAATCTCCCACGCTTTGCCTGGAGACCTGGACGCTGCTCCCCTGTCCCCTGCCAGCCTAAACCGGGTGGGAGCACTGCAGTCCCCCCGCCCCCGCCACCACCGTTTCGCAGGGGGCTAGACCAGTGATGGCCCAGGTAAGGCCGCTGGCCTCGACTGTTCTTACTGGCCTGCTGAGTTCCAGTTCAGAAGCGAACACCCTCCTGTCCCCGTGCTTACCCGTCTCCCTGTTGTCGTTAGGGTCACGCTGTGGGAAACACCCTGTAAAACGTGGGCGATGTCCGCCCTGACCCCTCAGGTTGGCGGGGAGCCCTGGGAGCAGCTCCGCGTGGGGTTTCCTCTTCCAGTGCGTGCTTCTAACAGGAGACGCGCTGTGTGGAGCTACCAAACGAGTAACTTCCTGGCACCGCGTGGCCACGTCCCACGACCAGCCCTCACTAGATGCACTGGGGCCCAGCAGCCCTTGAAGAGCCGGGGAGGGGGAAGGGCACTGGGAACTGTGTTCTCGAGTGGCCAAAGGGGTTCGGAGAGTTCTCACAGCTTGGTCAGCATCTCCAAAATGCTACAACCACTAGGAGGAGTTAGAGTGGGGCACGTCCCCAGCCCAGCCCCGCACAGGACATGGGACAGTGGGAAGGCAGTGGCCCGGGGTTGTGCGCTGTGTCACGCCACGGAGATGCAGGTGACATCCAAGCTCTTGGCTGGCAGCAGTCAAAAAACCAGGCGGATGGCTCAATTTCTTTTTTTTTTTTCTTTTTACCTTTGGTTACTGGTTATTGAGACCAGGGCCTTTGCACTGCTGAACTATATCCCTCCCCACCCCCTTTGTTAAGTTTGTATTTTGAGATGGGGTCTCACTAAGTCACTAAACTGCCCAGACTGGGCTTGAATTTACAATCCTCCTGCCTCAGCCTCGCCTACTGCAGGGATTATAGCCACCACACTTGGATTTAATTTTTCTTGAGAAAGAATTGTAGATGGCCAACATTTCTGCATTTTCCATACCGCGTCCATATGTGTCCCTTGCGTTTTTTCTCAGGCCATCCTGTGGAATGAAAGTTTTTTTTTTTTCACCTCATCAGGATGTCACTCTGGGAGAAGCCCCAGGTCGACCTGCCAGCCCCTGTGGATCCCCTGCCCCCCTGCCCCAGCATGAAATCCCACCTCTCTGTGGCACCCCACTGCAGGCTTCCTGTGGGGGCCGTGTCCCGCAGCCTCCGAGCTGGGACCTGCCTGGCTACCCTGGTGTGTCCCGGCAGCTAGCCGGTGTCTGGAAACCACCGGGTTTCCCTCCGCCTGGACTCTTTTCTTGGGCTGCGTGTTCTGCTTGAGGGCCAGAGATGGAGAGAAGTTATTGCAGAAGAAAAACACGGAGGCTTTTGTTCGCTTTTAATTCACGGTGTCTGTTTCAACAGCTCAAGGGGAAGAAGCCCCCGATAGCCTCAAATGGGCTGCCAGGGAAAGGGAAGGCCCCGAGCAGTCAGCAGAAGAAAGCAGACCCTGCGGCTGGCGTTAAGCGGACAGCTTCCAGTGAGTGTTCCCCCCGCCCCCGGCCTATCCCACGGGGCACCTTGCTGGGACACGGGACCCGCCACCTGTAGCTGGCCGGAAGGGCGCCTACGGGGCTCATGGTTTCAGTGGGTTCAGTCCAAGGTCACCAGCTCCAAGGTAGAGTCACATGGCAGAGGGCCTGGTGGGGGACAGCTGCTCCGTCCATGGCAGCCAGGAGGCGGGCAGAGAGCAGAGCAGATGGGGACAGGGACGCACCTGCACAGGTCACGCTCCTGTGACCCACCTCCCACCAGGCCCACTCCTCTGAGCTCATCCACAGATGAATCCACTGATGAGTACAGTGCCCTGTGATGCAGTTACCCTCCCACACACGGGGGACCGAAGGGGACAGTCCAGGTCTGAACACAGCCCCCGCGTCCTGGCCTCATATGGCAGTTGTCCAGCTGTTCACTGAGCAGGTGCTTGGGGATACCCTGGGCAGGCGGGACAGTGTGTGTGGGTAGCGTCCCTCCTCGGCTGGTGGGCGGGTGTCAAGGATTTCCAGTCCAGCTTCCGTGATGGGGAAAGGAGGCACAGAGCTGGCGTGTGGGGCGCAGGATTATGTGTATTAGGATAGTTCAGGCCTCTAATCTCAGCATTCTGGGAGGCCAAGGCAGGATGATTGTCACTTTAAGCCCCGCCTGGGTGACGTAGCAAGAACTTGGCTCAAAAAAGCTAAAAATGATAGAAACAGTCGAGGTATGTAGCTCAGTGTGAAGGCCTGGGTCCCGCCCTTAGCACCGCACCACAACACACACACACACACACACACACACACCCCTTACCCATGAGGCATTTGTGAGCTCGGCCTGGGTCCCGCCCTTAGCACCGCACCACACACACACACACACACACACACACACACACACACACACACCCTTACCCATGAGGCATTTGTGAGCTCGGCAGCCGGGTTCCTGGACGTGGGTCTGGAGCCATGGCTCCGTATCCCCAGTGGGCTCTTGGGAGTCATGTGACCCTAAACATGCTCCTCACCCACTGACTGCACACAGCTGGCTGAAGTGGCCGTGGCCGGAGTAGAGGCCACACGTATGCCCAGAGTCTCCCCCTTTGTGGCGTGAGAGACCCGTTTCCGGGAAGATGGTGTTTCTGTGGATGGGGTGGGGGTGGTGCCAGCACAGGGCATCAGCCCCACCGTGTGTCGTTGGCTGTTACATGGTCACAAGGTGCACGCGGCCCGGGTCCCTCGCGTGCCCAGATCACGCAGGGTGCACGGTCCTGTGAGCACCTGATGCCACCGCGATCAAGCGGTATGTGGAGCTTGGGTGGTCACGGGAGCCACGCTGTGCCCACTGGCCCTGCGGCACCGCCCTGCTGTGCAGCCCAGTCCCTCGCAGGCACGCCCTGTGACCGTGACCTGGGGGAGGAGGGGTCCCTGTTCTGGAGAAACTCAAGGATGCCTACGGTGCGGGCAGCGAGCACTAGGACCCTTCCCTGCTGCTTTCTCGGAGCCATGTCCTTGGGATCGTGTTGTCAGAGACCCCCGTGGTCCAGGGCCTCCACGGTTCACGGCGGGCACGGGACAGAGTGCGGGTGAGGACGCAGCGCGCCGACTGCAGTGTGAGCTTGGGCCTCTTCCCTCCATAGACCCCGGTGGTCCTGCTGGCCCGCCGCGTGGGATGTCGGTAGTGAGGCTCACGGTGCCTACCGTTGGGACAGTGAGAAAGCTGGTGGCTCCGTGTAGGTCTGGCTCCGTGTAGGTCACGCTCCTGTCCTCCCCCCTGCCGTGCTGGGGTGACCCACCGCGCTCAGCCCCCGGCCTTCCTGAACTCGCCCCTCCCATCCCCACCCTCTCCGTCTCTGTGGCAGTGCTGGGGACCCGCCGGGGCCTGCTCACCCTGAGCCGCATCCCCAGCCCATTTTTTATTTTTTATTTTGAGACAGTCTCACTGTGTTGTTAAGTTGCCCAGGCTGGGCTCAAACGAGGAATCCTCCTGCCTGTGCCTCCCAGAGAGCTGGGCTGACCCGTCTCCACCAGTAGCTGTCCGCGGTGGTCGCGAACCCCGCCTGGCCATGCGAGTGTGGTGCCCAGCTCTGTCTCAGGCAGGAGGGTGACGGGCTCCGTTATGCTCCGTGTTCCCCTGTAAGAATCTGATTCCAAGAATTAAAGAAGCCACTTGTGGTGGCGCATGCCTGGAACCCAGCACTCAGAGGCGGAGGCAGGAGGATCTCAATTTCAAGGCCACGCTGGGCGACTTAGACCCTGTCTCAAAATTCAAAATAAGCAAATAAAAACTAGCTGGGGATGTAGCTCAGCGTGCCGGCACCAGGACCGAACCCTAAAATCAAATCCCAACAGAACGGAAAAAAAAAAAAAGAACATCTGAACGGGCCACTCTGGCCCCGGCCTGGACAGGTGGGCTCGAGCCCCCACGGCGCTCGCGGAGGGGCCGGCGTGGCCTCGGCTGTGCCCCGCGGCCCTGCCCGGGCCTGAGCCCCGTCCTCCCGCAGATGCCGACCAGTACAAGTACGGCAAGAACCGCGTGGAGGCGGACGCCCGGCGCCTGCAGGCCCGGGAGGAGGAGCTGCGGGGGCGGAAGGAGGCGCTGCGGAACCGGCTGGCCCAGCTGCGCAAGGAGAGGCGGGACCTGCGGGCGGCCATCGAGGTCAACGCAGGTAGGACGCCGGGGCGGGGCGGGGCGGGGCGGGGCGGGGCACAGAGGGAAGAGGAGGGGCCAGGCCGCCCCGGCCACGCCCCCGCGCCCCACCCCAGGGCTCCCGGAAGTGCGCTGCCCGGTGCCCTGGTGGTTCCCTGGTGGCTGCCAGCGCCAAGCAGGTGGGCAGTCGGCCTTCACCGTCACCTGCAGCGCCGCCTGCAGCCTCCCGGCCTTGCTGGCGAGGGCCGCGGCCAGGGCAAAGGGACACCGCCTCCGCCTCCGGGAGCGGCCCGGGAGCGGGGCACCTCAGGCCGGCGCACCCCTGGGCAACACCAGCTCCTCAGACGCCAGTGCTGCTGGCTGCCAGGTGGGGGAGGCAGGAGCGGAGGCCTCCAGGCGGCCCGTCCCCAAGGCCGACACGCACGCCTCGTGACTACCGGCGCTTGGGCCTTTGTGGCGCCGTGCCCAGGTAGCTGGCGTTTGGGCAGAGACGGTGGGCACTTGGGCTGCAGCCGGGGACCCTGCGGGACCCTGCGGGCGGTGGCGGGACGTGTGGAGGCCGCAGAGGCCTGGAGGCCTGTGGGGGTCGCGGACCCAGGCGGCCTTCGGCCTCAGGACGGCGAGAGGCGCTCGCTCGGCGTTCGCGTCTGTCTAGGGGGCCCAGTGCCTCCCGTCTCGGGTGGATCACTGCAGTGAGTCTCAATTAAGCGACGTGGACGTGCCTTAAAGACACGTGCACCGGCCTGGCAGAGACGCGGGCTGTGCTGTCGGCCCCGGGGCAGAAGATGACCGGAGCAGCCTGGTAGGAAACCCAGCAGCAGGCACAGCCAAACCTTCAAGTCACGGGCGCCTTCGGACGCCATGTTATTGAAGACCCATTTTTTCCCACTGGCACTGGGGGTCAAGCCCGGGGCCTGCGCACTGAGCTACACCTCCAGCCCTTTTTTGTTTTGGATTTTAAAAAAGTCTCTCTGAGTTGCTGCGTTGCCCAGGCTGGCTACAAGGTGTGAGCCTCTTGCCTCGGCCTCCAGGCCGGGCTGTTGAGTCTCACTTTTTTTTTTTTTTTTTTTTTGAGACAGTCTCGCTCTGCAGCCCAGGCTGGCCTCGGACTCAAGGCACTCCTCCTGCCTCAGCCTCCCGAGTGCTGGGATTACAGGCGCTCGCCACCACGCCTGGCTTAGTGGGGCTGGGGAATCGAACCCGGGTACTTAGCGCTTGCCAGGCAGGTGTGTTAAAGCTGAGTCATTCCTCCAGCTCCTCAAGTCCCACTTTTTCAGAACTGAGAACACCTGCGGGGTCAGAATCAGCTGAGTCTGGTCAGCAGCGGCAGAGGGTCGGGCGGAACACGGGCTCCCTGAAGCCCCCGCGGGCGCTGCGGGGCGGGACCCGGGACCACGCTCAGCTGGGCGAGCTGCGGAGGGCCTGACGGGCCTCCCTGCCCGCCCTGCCCAGGCAGGAAGACACAGGCGGCCCTGGAGGAGAAACTGAAGAGGCTGGAAGAGGAGTGCAAGCAGCGGGAGGCGGAGCGCGTCAGCCTGGAGCTGGAGCTCACCGACGTGGCCGAGAGCCTCAGGAAGGCCCTGGCCGGCGGCGTCACCCTGGGGCTGGCCATCGAGCCCAGGTCAGGGACGTCCAGCCCCCAGGTGAGTCGGGCCACTGGTGGAGACGCTGGCAGGGCCCCGGGTCAGAACTGGGCTCGTTGCCCGCACCCCCGGCCTGCGTGAGTCGCCCCACTGGGTGTACCTGCCACGTCCGATCTCGCTGACTTCGGATTTTCTTTCTTCGCTAATTTTCTGTTTTTGGAGGCAGGATCTGACCACGTGGGGTTACGGTGTAGACCTGAAGTGCTTCTGAAAGTCTGTGCTTGGGAGGGGGTGGCTGGGATGTGACCCGGAGTGGTATGGCGTCCCTGGCTTCTCGTGGCCGCTGTGGGCTGAGCAGCTGCCCTCTGCCAGCCCTTTCGCCGCGCTGTTCTGGCCTGGAGCCAGCAGACCGGACATAGAACCGGGGGGAAGCCGTGAGCCAGATGTGCCTTGCTTTAAGTTGCGGGTCTCAGGTACTGTGTCCCGGTGACAGGAAAGCGGCTGCGACGTGGTGGCCAGCCTTGACCTCACTGTGCAGCCCCCGCTTGTCTTGAATTTGGGACCCTCCTGCCTCAGCCTCCTCAGTGTTGGGATCACTTGTGTGCACACCACACTCAGGTGCTCGCTGACATTTTTAAAGGCAGTGGAGTGGTGAGTCCTGTTCCCGTTCTGACCGGTGGTGGCAAGTGTGACCTTTCCCTCTTTGACCCAGGTGCCAGCTCACGGGGGGTATGTGGGGGGTGTGTGGTCCAAGTAGTGGAGCCTGGGGCCTAGCCTGAGGTGAAGGGCATGTGTCTGCCTCACAGCCTCAGGAGTCACATGGGCTCTTAGCTTCCCTGTCACTGGGACCAACGCCCGACCCCTATAACTTAAGGAAAGGCTCGTGATTTCAGAGGGTTCAGCTGTGGCCAGGGCGCCAAGGCAGGACAGTGCGGCAGGTGGAGGTCCTGGTGGAGATGGCTGCTCATCCTGCAGCAGCCAGGTGGCCAAGAGGGACAGGAGGGTCCGGGGGCAAGAGCACACCTCCGGGTCACACCCCAGTGGCCCACCTCACCCGGGCCCCAGGTCTAACGCACGGCCGGCCCTGAGCCCAGCCGTGGACAGATTCACTGATGAGCACAGCGCCCTGGGGTCGTCACCTTCCACTCCGGGGCCTGTGGGGGAACATCACTCAAGTTTGGACCTGAAGGTTCTGCTGCCCTGGGCCTGTGTTGGTCAGCCAGCCAGGCCACGGGGGGACGCCGAGGGAGGAAGCCTGGGCCAGGGCAGACAGGCAAGAGGCAGCGGGGTTTGCACCGGGAGGCCCACCTTTTGCTACCTGCGGCACCTGCCCCCACCTGTCCATTTTATTTTTTGGTGGTGCTGGTGATCCAACCCAGAGATTTTGCATTGAGTTACATCCGTAGCCCATTTTTATTTTGCTTTATTTGTTCTTTGAGACAAGGTCTTACTACGTTAAGCTGCCCAGGCTGGGGTCAAATTTGCAGTCCTCCCAAGTACCGTGCTGGCGTCCCGTGCCCCAGGCGTTCTGCAGCTGTCCTTACCAGCATGGTCAGCTGGGCCTTTCCCTAGGCCCTCATCCGCCTTTTCCTGCTGGGACTTCAGCAGCCAGGCACCGCCCCTCACACGGGCCTTCTCCTTGGTCCCCAGTCCCCTGTCCTCCGGCACCACGCCCTGGAGAGCTCTCCTGTCTCCAGCTGTGACACTAGCGACGCCGAGGGCCCTCTGCCCGTGAACAGCGCCGCCGTCCTGCGGAAGAGCCCGCCGGCCGTGGGCAGCTCCCCCTGCCGAGGCCACGTCCTCCGGAAGGCCAAGGTGAGTCCCGTGCTCTGCTGGACCTGTGGCCAGGGCTTGGAGCCAGGTGGTCCCCCAGCACTTGCGGCCCGAGAGTGAGCACTCACTGAGCTATCCCACGTCAGAGCCTCTCTGGGGGCCTGGCACTCAGGGACAGGAGACCTGGCCATCAAGGTCATCATCTTTGTCTCGGTCTCATGGTTTCCCGGGGCCCAGTTTCCTTGATGGGTGGAATCTGGGCAGGTGTCCTGACCTAACGCCTTTCCAGCATGAGTATGTTGTGACTCTTCTAGGCCTTTTATGTAGAAAGAGCTGAATGTCACGTGGTGGTGGGTCTGCTTCTCACCCGGTCATGGGACCCCGCCCCCTTCCTCCTCCCCTGTTGCAGGGATCGAGTCCACAGCCCTTCCCTGAGCTGTACCACCAGCCTTTTTTACTGCTTAGCTGAGACAGGGTCTTAACTGAGCCGCTGAGCTGCCCACACTGGGCTCAAACTTGAGACGCTCCTTCCTCAGCCTTCCAGGGGGCCGGGCCACAGGCCTGTGCCACCCGGCCTGGCAGAACTTCCTTCTCTCTGAAGCGCACGGCGCCTCCTGCCTGGTTGTGGCCTGCCCTATCCTCCTGTCCAGAGCCGCGTCCTGTCGGCAGAGCGCCCACCGGAAGCGGCGTCCCGGCTCCCACACTGATGCTGTGTTCGGCTTGGGGTGCTGCCCAGCCCCGTCTGGGGGTCCCAAGCGGGTGTGGTCACGTGACAGTGTCGGCGTGCCCCCTGCCCCTCCCCTGCTCACACCGCCCTTCTTTCTGCAGGAGTGGGAGCTGAAGAACGGGACCTAGGCAGGCCGGAAGCCTCCGCCCCAAGGCCGAGACTGCCCGCGCCCTAGGGCGGGCCGAGCCGACCTGGAGGTGCTGTGACTGAGTCGCCGCCGCCTTCGCCGCCCTTGGGTGGCCTCCCCGCTGCGTCACCGTGCCCTTTGGGAAGCTTTACTTTCTAAGACTTGTAGTGTCCATCTTTGGTTCAAATAGCAGCGGCCTTAGAGAAGGAAAGGGGGAGAAGCCACGGTGGGAAGCTGGCACCCACCTGCGGCTCCGCAGCTGCCATGGATGGGCAGACGGGCGGGTGGGCGTGGCACAGGGCTGACTTGGGGCTGAGCCTGGCACGGCTCCCACCACTGGTGCTGCGTCTCTCCAGCCCCGGCTGCCCACGGGTGACATGCGGATCTCCCCGGGAGCCCAACCGGGTTCCGTGGCGGGAATTGGGTGGCGACGTGGCCCGAGTGTCGGTGCCCTGTCCCGACCCGCGTGCCCGCAGGGCCCCGTGCTGTGAAGCAGCTTCTCCCTGATCTGCCTCGTGGGCAGGTACTCCGGCTCAGGACGCGGGGAGCTGCCCTTCGTCTTAACCTGTTCCTCTGGTGTTTGCATGGCACCCGGAGCCGTCACACCGAGTGCATCTCTGGCCCCTATTTAAAAAAAAAAAAAAAGTTATTAAGTTGCCCAGACCAGACTGGGCTGAACTTGAGACCCTCCTGCCCCAGCCTCCCAGTGTGCTGGGATTGTAGGCCTGTGCCCCCACGCTCCGCTTCCGACCTGGGTCTTGTATGAAGTGTGTTCCGCCTGTGTGAGCTGCCCGAAGCCCCTGCCCTGTTCTGGGGTGACCCGCACCGTCTCCCGGGTCGGCAGGTGGCTTGGCCCCAGCCGAGGCCCCGCCCTCCCCGCGCGCCGAGGTGGCAGGTGCTAGAGCAGCACTGTTCTGCAGAACATGTGCTGACGCACAGGGCACAGGACCAAGCACTAGACGGACGCGGTGACTGACCTGCCGCAAATGGAAGCAGGTCTCCGCTCGCTGCCGCTCCAGGCTGTCGAAGCCCCGTCCTGGGGTGGCCACCCAGCGATGCTCGTGTCCCTGCAGCGCAGCACCCAGGGGTCCCGCTGGCAGCGTGAGCCTTCCATCTGCAGCCCAGAGTGCCCGGCGCCAGGCATTCCTTGCCTTTCTCCCAGCATGCTCACGGGCATGTGCGGGGTCCGCCATGGCTTCGAGTATGGGCCCGGATTCCAGGGCCCCACCTGGAGCAGGAACACTGTCACCAGCATGTTGGGCCAGCACAGGCCGGAAGCTGGGTCCCATGAGTTTGGAATGTACTGCTGCTCCCAGCCAGGGCAGCTGTGGGGCGAGGTGGGAGGTGGTGGCCCCACTTGCGTGCCTGTCGTAGCAGTGCTGCCAGTGCCAGCCACACACACCAGCCCTGGGCACAGCCCTCTCCTACTCGGACGCCACCTCCTTGGCGTGCCTGTCACCAGCAATGGGAAGCTGAGACTACACCTAGGAACTCAGTTTTCTTTAAAAGGGAAAAACTTTTATAGGCCATCAATATTAATAGCTAGCTGCCTCTGGGCCAAATAAAGGCTCCAAAACCAAGGCCTGGGGCCCCGCTATGCCGAGGGAAGGGTAGGGCCCTGTTCTGATTCCCGACCTCAAGCCTCAGTTCTGGCTAGCAGCCAGAAGCCATGGCCTGGAGCAGGGACGTGAGCCGAGTGTGGCACGTGACAGACAGGCAGCACCCCACCCCTTGCTGGGTGCGTGGAGCCCCGAGGCCCCAGAACTCACCTCACCCCAGGACGCCACTTTTTGGTGCCACTGCTAGAGCCTGGACCCTGGTGTTCGGTGTAAATGTCCCAGGTTTGTCACCCCTCCTTAAAACCAGCAGTCTCTTAAGGAGTTGCCCCTGGGCAAAACCCAGCCTGTTCTGGGCCCTGGGAGGCTGGTGCTCTGCTGGCGTCCTGGGCTCCCAGCCCCTGCTCAGATTTGATCAGAAAGTTTCTTTTAAAGCATTTGCTTCAAAATAAGTTATTTATTTGTATATGTTAAGTAAATATAGTTTTAATTTATACCTGTACATACAAGACACCCTCAAGCTGTAGCGTGGGCACTCTGGTGGTGACTGCGTTTGGAGGGACAGCAGCCTCGGGAACAGCGCAGGTGACACTGGCTGCACTGTAACAAAGCCAGGAAGAAGAAAGCTGCCAGCCCCTCATTGTGAGGTGCAGGACAGGCCCCACCTGGAGTCCCTGCTCCGTCACAGTGACAGCAACTTGGCCCCGGGGTGAGGGAGGAAGCCGCTCCTAAGAGGGACCTGGCCGACGACCAGGGCGCTAATGTCTGTGACCTCAGGTCCTGCCGGCCACTTACAGGCCGCCCCTAGGGGCTCTGCTTCTGGCTGTGATTTGCTAAGATGCTGTTGGCCTTCCAAGCCCCTGCCCCTTGCCACGCTCCCTGACCGCCCTGCAGGGGACCAGGGGCCAGAGCAGCATCACACGCACGCACACACGGCGCCCCTCGCCCCCGCCCTTTCTGGGAACCCGCAGGACTCCTGGCACCACAGCGCCCCTCTCGCCCCCCTCCTGGGCCTTGACACCGCCCCTCCCCGACCGCCCACTGGGGCCACCTGTCTGGTCCTGAGTGTTCCAGGCTGCTTCCTTTGCAGTTCCTGACATGTCCTTTCAAAAAACACGTGTCACATGGGCTCCCTGGCACAGGCCTGGCGTCCCGGCACTCAGGGAGGCTGAGGCAGGAGGATTATAGGTCGGAGCCCAGCCGGGGCAACGGAGCAACTTAGGCCCTGTTTCAGACTCTTATATTTAGGTGCAGGTTGGGGACGTGGCACAGTGCGAAGACCCTGGTCACCCCCACTACCACAGGGGTCCCAAGTCCCCCCGGTAAGAAGGCCCAGCTGTGTGGTGGTGACCAGAGCACCTCTTTGGCTGCATGTGTTGGTTTCCCAGGAGCAAGTGCAGGCTGTGGCGTAGGGCCCGTGGTCACTCACAGCTGTGGTCCCCTTCCAGAAAGCTGCGCTCTGCAAAGCCCCAGCTGGGAAAATGTAGGCTGTGCCCACAGCCCCGGAGTCCCGACAGGCATCACGAGCCCTTGCCCATCCACCGTGCCCCAGTGCCCGGCAGCCTCACCCCCCATAGGACAGGTAGAGGGCCTGTTCCACAGCCAGCGGGGCCACTCCTGTCACCCAGGTGCTCCGCGGGCGTGGGCAGCAGGCAGCGTGGCCCTGGGGTTCCGGAAATGAGGTTACAGTGACACTGAAGTGACAGCAGTCGTTGTCCTTCTGTTTTTCACCTAAAGTTCTTTTTTACGGCACTGGGGCTGGAGGCCTGGGCCTTCACGCTGAGCCCCGCCCCCGCCATTTTTTCATTGCTTGAGACAGTCTTGCTACGTTGTCCAGGCTGGGCTCAAACTTGGGACCCTCCTGCCTCAGCCCCCTAAGCATGCTGTTATGACCGACCTGCACCCCTGGGCCTGGGTCCAATATAATTTTTAGTGGGAAAAAAATTTCCAACGCATGATGAGCTTTTAAAGAAGTAGCTGCGTTTGGGGGTCCTGCTCTGACCGCGTTCTCTGTAGCCCCTGGGTAGGTGGGGTTCATCCTGTAGGGCCAGCTCAAAGGGGCTGGAACCACAGCGGAGGCCTGGGCCGCCCTGCCTGGGGTCACCCCTGGGTCACCCGGGGCTCCTGTCATGCATGTTGCCGGGAACCCTGACTCGGAGGACTCAGATCATGGGGCTGTTTCCAGTGTGGCCATGGGAGCGGCTTTCCACACAGGATGTTCCCGTAGCAACTTCCAGGGACCAAAGGTGTTTTGTTTTGTTTTTTAAGGACAATGAATTGTCACTGATTTTCTAATGAGAGAGGAAACGTTCGCTTTCCCTTTGAGCACCAGCTTCTGTGTCTGTGGACACTCAAAAGGAACTGGCGCGGCTGTCCCTTAGAAAATGTTTTTCTATGGAGAATGTAATTAATGCCTTACTGTATTTAAAAAAAGAACTAAAGTCATATTTAAAATTCTCTTTGAAAGAAACCAACCAAGACCCTGGAAAGTCTGTTGGTTTTTGTTCTTTAAATTGACGGTACCACCTGTGCCCTCTGGAAAGGACTCCATGTTTTCACTATTCCCTCGTCGTATTTAAGTCATAAAGTTAAGTTTCATGAACCCAGAAATTTGCCAAAAAAAAAAAAAAAAACCCACCTCCAGCCCACGGCCCCGTTCTGTAGACCTCCGCTCCAGTGCCCGGCTGCACAGACTGAGTTTCCTACTGTTTGCCATGGCGTAGCCATCGACGGGTGCCCTCGGGCACAACGCGTTTGTGTACTATTAATAAAACCCTTTTCGGGACCGGGCCTCCGTGTCTGCCTGGGAGGGCCTCTCCGCTGCGGTCGGAATCACTGGGTCCCCTTGGGTCAAGGTCACGGGAGGGGAAAGGCAGGGAGGAGACCCTTGGGTAGGGGTTTGCAGAGGGGTGGGAGTTACCTGAGTGAGGTGTGGTGCTTAAATAGGAGCTTAATAAGGAGGCGGGGGAGGCGTTCTAGTTTAGCAGAGGTGTGCATGGACTGGGTGACGACAGAGGGGCTGGAAGGGGTCCCAGGAAGAGTCAGGGAACAGGCCGGAGTGGGTGTGGGCCTCGGGCTCCTGCCAAGGACGGCACAGGCCTCCACGGGCAGGGGCACCCCGTGGGGAAGGGGTCCTCCCCGAGCTCCCCCGAGCGCGGCCTGCTGGAGGTGCTCGTGGAGCTGGGGTACAGCTCACAAGGCCTCACGGCACCCCCAGCGCCACGCAAGCCTGTGACCTCGGCGCTTGGGGGCCTGAGGCAGGAGGGCCGCTGGGAACCCCAGCCTGGGCGCCATTGTGAGCTCAGGACTAGCTGGGACGAGGAAGGCCTGGAGCTTGCGGTCTCCGACCCCGAACATGCGGCGCCCGGGGGAGCAGCACGTGGCTGTGCGGTGCGAGAGGCGGAGGCCGGGCACGGGCGGAGGTGTGGCCGGGCACAGCGGGCTCCTCTCCCGTCGCCCGTGGCCTCCAGGCCCCCGCCCGCAGCTGCGGGCCCGTCCCGCTCGGGGCGGACTGGCGCGGGTGCTCGGTCACAGCAGCGAAGGCCAGGGGAGCTGCAGGGGGACAGCCACGGGCGGGCCTGCGCCTCCGGGGCGGAACCCTCCCCCAGCGGCACTTTTCATCATTTTTCTTATCATTACTTACAGTGCTAATCATTACTGCCTAATCACCACGAGTAATTTCAATCACAATAAAAATTCCAACAAGCAAAGATCAACCTGATACTATCATTAGCCAATCATAACTCTAAACAGCTGCTGCCCCCAAGTAGCACCTGGTCGGCCCGGGTGGGCTGCAGGGCGCGGCCGGGATGGGGGCAGCGCGGGGTAGGAGTCTGCGTTCTTTCAAAAGGCAGAATTTACAGAGTTTATAACAAAAAGGAAGGCTTACCAACCCGAGGACAGAGGCGGCCCGAGACGGCGGCCCCGCCGTGAAGCATCGGAGCCGGCAGGACAGCCGGTGCCGTCAGCTTCCCCGCCGACGCCAGGACGACTGGCCCGCTTCCTTCCCTTTATATCCTCGGGGACGCCCATTGGGCCCGCCCATTGGGCCCGCCCACATCCGGGTTGGCGCTCTTCCCTCATTGGCTGGCCCACACATCACTCACACTCGAATCCAGGCCTGTTCTCAATTCCCAATCTAGGCCGGTTCCCCACCCCTAACCCAGGTGCGGGTCCTGATCGCCTCGTGCTGACATCACCTCCCCAAGGGGCACACGCAGGCTCCCTTCTCCCACCGCTGCTGCGAGCCGGGGGCGCCCGAGGGCGGCCCACCCCGGGCATGAAGGAGCTCGTGGTGCCAGAGACCCTCGAAAGCGCTGTGCTGGCCGCGTGGGGACCCCGAGGGCTGGGATGACAGTGGCCACCCCAGCTGCCTGGGGCGGCGGGTCAGCTGCCCGGCCTCTGCCGCCCAGGACCTCCCTGCCCCCCCCCCCCCAGGAGTCTTAGGGTTAAAGACTCCCCTGAGTTCAGATGTGTCGACAGGATGGGCCTCCGCCTAGCCCGCCACTTGGCTGTGGACCCCGTTTCCCTCCCAGCCCCGCACACCCGGCGCCCCGGTTCCCGCATCCTGCGCATCTGTCACCCCACTTTCCCCGTCCTTGCTATTTTTAGAGGTGCTCCGTGGCCTCTCCCGCGGCCTCGTCCTGCTCGCAGCGCCCCCACTGTCCTCGCGGCCTTTCTGGAGACTCGCGCTTGCGTGAGGTCAGGCCCAAGGCCCTGGGGCTTGCACTCTCCGAGCTCTCCCCGGGGCCTCTCATCCGCCAGATGGGCTGTCCTGCAGCCCCAGGTCGTCCCCGTGGTCCGCAGGCTGCAGGGCGGCGCTGTCTCCGTCTCGGGGCCGTGGCCCCCTGGTCCCTTATCCCTGGCCACCACGGCTATCAGGTCCCCAGTGGGACCAGCAACTCCGTGTCCCTGCTGTACCCAAGTGCTCACAGCATCCGCTTCCACAAGTCCCTCAGAGGCCGCACTGTGCCACCCCCACCCCAGGGTGAGCTCTGGTGTCCCCGGCCACCCCTCGGGTCTGCCTCGGGTGCCAGTCTGTCCCTGGCCCAGGAGCTGCTGAGCACCTACCTGTGCGCGCCCGGCACTCCCCGGCTGCCTGGCCTCTGTCCCCCTCTGTCTAGAAACAGTGCTCCTACGTCCCTGCCCCTGGGGGTGAGCCCCCCCCCCCCGCCCTGCTCCGCTCAGGGGCCGGGAGGAGGCATGATTAAAGAACCCTGGGTCATGGGCATTCCTTTTCGATGGCCACAGGACCCAGTCAAAGCCCATAGATGTTAGAGAGGAAGGCACTGGTCTGCCGCAGCCTATTTGTGACCTGAGAGCCCCCAGAGCCATTTCTGAGCCGGTGGGGTGAACAGCTGTCCTCTGCCGGGCCCTTCTGCCACTGCAGGTGGCCGGGGACCGCCGGAGACCTCCTGAAACTGTGCTAAAAGGGACCTCTTCTCCCTTACGATGTGTCCCTACATGTAGCTAGTGACCACGACACAGATGTGCACAGGCGCCTCTGCCTCAAGACGAATCCAATCACTGCATCACAAGCCTACATGATGATTATGCGAAAATAAAGATTTTTACAAGAGAAAAAAGGTGTGCTGTGGCACCGAGCAGGAGGGGTATGTGCACACATGCGTGCATCCAGGGGTAACACCTCCATCCCAGCCCCCACGATGTTTTTCCCCACTCAAGAGCCACCCTTGGTCACAGTTCAGGGGTCGCACATGGACAGACCCTTTGGGCCTTACACTGACGTCCCGTAGCCACTTCCAAACTCAAAGCTGCTGTCAGACCTGGACCTAAGCCTGCTGCCAGCCTGCAGGGGGCTGGCTGGAAAGTGCCGCTTCTCCGAGAGTCCAGAGGCCTGCGTGGGCCTGCGTGTGCGTGTGCCTGTGCACCCACGTGTAGGGTGTGTGGAGAAACACCTTCCCAACAAGACAAGCACTGATCCTATTCATTTTGTCTTTGTTAAAAGCGTCACAAACAATTTATTCACTTTTTTAAAAGGAAAAATAAGAAATAAAGTGGGGCCTCTGTTATGTGCATATACGGAGGGCGTGAGCCCAGGTGCCTGTGCGCGAGTCTGGACTTCCCAGACACGGGCCTGCTCTGGATAAGTGAACGAAACCGCGGCCCTACGGAGAGACCCCTGTGGTCACAGAAGTGGGGACATGCCCGTTCCACTGGCTGCCACCTTACCCCGGGTCCTAGGGCCACACTCCCCTATATTTTTAACAGAAGTAATAATGTAAAATACAGGGAAAATGCCAGTAACCGAGGGGAACCCAGGAATGACGGGAGAGTGAATCCAAGAGTCCACAAGAGTCAGTGGCCGACAGCTGGTCAGCCCTGGGGCTGCCTCGTGGCTGTGCAGTGAGGTCCCCAGCCCCGGGTGTGCGCCTGGCACTCAGGGGCAGGTGGTGGGACTGGGCAGGGCTGTGGGGGTGGCCAGCTGGTCTCAGGGCTCTCTCCATCCAGGTGTCTGGAACCTGGAGCAGGTGAGTGGGGTCGCAGTAAAGCTCCCAGAGTCACAGCCTTGAGAGCAGGGGCCCTGTTCCCAGTGGGCCCTGAGGAGGAAGTGACAGCCACCTCTGCAGGGGTCCAGGCGCCCTGCCGGTGGGCAGCAGGTGGGGCAGGGGGAGAGGGTGCAGCCGGGCCATCTCCCTGCTGGCTGGCTGCCCCATGGGGCTGCCTTTGTCCCCAGGGTCCCTGAGTACCATCTGGGACAAGTGTGCCTAGACATCAGGGGCCACCCATGAGCAGACAAGGACCGGCTTTTCCTGGTATGAGGACTCATCCCTGGCGTCCCCACCCCCATAGACAGGCCATGTTTTCTTTGGGGAAAGTGGGTGGATGTCCCCAAACTCCAACATGGTACAAGGGAACCCGTGTCTTGCTGTGGGATGGTGGGCTCCTGGCCTAGGCTCTGGTGTGGGTCACCTGACACGCTGGCCTGAAGTGGGGAAGAGGACAGGAGGAGGAAGGACACTGACCCATCCTGTGCTCAGCACCTGCACCTGTGTGTGCCCCTGACGCTGCAGCCCAGGCGGGCAAAGCCACCCTGAGCCTTCCGCAGGGGAACAGAGGGCCAGGTCCACAGCACCCCTGCCCTCGCCTTGCTGTGACCTTGGGAAAGCCGCTCCTCCCCACCGTCACCACGAGGGCCTCTGATGGGCCGGCTCTGCCAGCGTCCCCAGCGCTGCGAGTGTGTGGAGAACCCGTCCCTGGGGCGAGTCCCCCTTTCTGGGGTGCCTTCCTTCCAGAGCCCAGACTCTGCTGGGGAGCGAGGCCATAGGAGGGAGCCCCCTGGTGGCTAGAGAGGGAACTGCAGGCACGGGTCCCTTCTCCGCACCCCAACCCCCAATCGGCCCTGGGAAGCCCTGCAGAAGCAGCGCTGGGTGCTCTGGAAAAGGGGGCTCCCAAGGCTGAGCAAGGAACCCAGAAGGTCACTGCTGGGGCTCCCAAACAGGCGATGGGGTTCCCCCAGGGCAAACAGCTACCTAGCGGTATTTACATGATCTGCAGTGTAGTAAGAGCAGAGACAGCGGGAGGCCGGGGGCCACGTGGCCGGGAAGGGGGTCACGGTGCAGGGTCACCCCAGGCTCAGCCTCAGCCCTGGAAGCCAGGCCTTGAGTGGCGGCCGGCCAGAGGGGCTGGGCGCAGGGCGCCGGGTCGAGATGCCCGCTGGGGTGTGGACGCTGGGCAGTGCCGCGGGCTGGTGTCTGGGAGGAGTCCCCACAGGCTGAACAGTGTCTAGCCCTGGTGGACAGCTGGAGGAGAGGCCTCTGTGCAGGTGTCCGAGGGGACGGGGCTCCCGCTGCCCGTGGGCTGTGCCCCCGCGGCGCACGGGGAGGGGCGTCCTCGCTGGCTCTCCATCAGCTCACCAGGTAGCCCCGCACCTCCCGGGGGTTGATGCTCAGGACCACACCTGTGTGGTTGCCTAGGAGACAGGAGGGGTGCCGGGCTGTGAGCACGTGCTCACTGGCTGGGGCAGCGAGGTGGGGGACACAGTGGTGGCCTCGGTGATGCATGGAGCCCGTGTTCAGGGGTCCCCAGGGTTCTCTCAGCCTGTGGTGGTGCAGCAGTGGTGGTGGGGGCCTCCCGTGTCCTGGGGTGACAGGCACGGACATGCCTGGTGCCGACACAAGCAGTGGACCCGGAGTGCCGAGAGGGGAGACTACACCGACTGACCTGAGTCGGGGCCCCTGGCATTAGCAGCAGGGGCGTGTGAGAGGGGCTGGGGCTCCAAACCCTGCTGGTCACAGAGGCTGCAGGTGGGCCGGGCAAGGCCGGGAGGAGAGAGCGGAGAAAACGTGGCGAGGTGACCGTCAGAGGCTGGTCAGCCGGAGGTCCCTGTCGGGAGCTGCGCTGGAAGCCCAGGGGACTGAGAAGGCCCTGGGCCCTGCAGCTGCTTCACAGAGACCATGTCCCTGTCCTGCCTGGTGGCCTGGTGCCGAGTGCCTGGCGCGGCCTGGGCTGCAGGATTGCAGGGTGGGGACTCTGGACTGAGTCCAGAGATGCAGCGAGCGGTTTCAGAGAGGACTCGCGCAGGGCCTTCGCCCCACGTCCCTGCTGCCACCTGCAATGGCTGAGTGCCTGTGGACCCCTGCAGAGGACTGTCGTGACCATGCCAGGGGTGCACCCAGGTGAGGTTCAAATGATCATGATGCTATCGTTAATTTCGAGGAGTCTCAAAATAAAAAGCTATCAGAAAGGAGAGCTGGGCTCCTGGCCCCTCCAGACGCTGCCCTCGCCCCCCTCAACATGGGCTCTGACCCTGCCTAGAGGGCAGGGCCTGGGCTAGGAGCCCATGTAGGTTCCTGGGGGCAGTACCTGCCGCGGCCTGTAGGGGCGCACACAGACTGTGCAGCCAGGCCAGGTGGACGGCTATTCCAAGTCTTGGCCGCTAAGCCATGCAGGAGACTGAGCCTCAGTTTCCTACGTGTGCAGCGGGCACAGCTCCAGGGTCTCCTGCAGCCGGGTAATGATGAGAAGCCACAGCCTGGGGCCAGGTGCCCTGTGAGCTCTCGGTAACTTTCAGGTGGTTCAGGAGCCAACAGACACATGGGCTGAAGACATGGGAGACACCAGGGTCCCCAGGGTGCCTGGTGGACAGGATGCACACTGGGATGCCCCCAGGACCACTCAGGAGGGTGGGGGGGAGGATGCAGGCTTTGGGGTGAGGCTGCTAGGCCAGATCCGAGGCCAGCGCCATGAGTCGAGGCCCAAGGTGTGTGACACCATCATCCGAGCTCAGGCTCAATAGTTTGAAAGAAAAGGGGCTAAACTAGCTCTGAGGACTGCAGGTGCAGGCCCGCGGTGGCCCTAGGCTGAGTCGTAGTAACAACGACAGCCGGCTGGGCTGGTGGCACAGGCCTGTCGGCCCAGCGCTGTGGGAGGCTGAGGCCTGGGCAACCTGAGACTCAATGAGACTCAAAATCACAAATAAAAATGGGGCCAGGGATGCAGCTCCGTGAAGAGCCCTGGCGCTGTCCCTGGCAACGCGAAACCCAAAGCAACGCTAGCTGGGTGGGACGGGCTCTTCGGGCCCCAGGATCTGCCCCGGACACCTCGGCAGGTCCTGCGGCCACCGAGGTGGCAGGCACTGTCACCACAGGGGTGCGTGGACAGGGCTGGGCAAGGGCAGGAGCTGCCGGGGCAGGTCAGGATGTGGGGCTGGCAGGACACAGTCTGCTGCTCTGCCCCTGCTGGCTGGGACCCAGGGTGGGACGTCCACTCCCTGCATGTCCCTGTATCCCTAAGGGCAGCTCCCTTGGGGACAAAAGCTCCCCGCATGCCCGACTCCTGCCCATGCTACCCAAGCACAGAAACGAAGGCTCCCACGCCCAGGTCCTGGCAGGCCGCGGAACACTTGGAGACTCAGTTCCCGCACCTGTCAGCACTAGAAGGCTTTGTGTTTCTTCTGCAGCGGGACCTGGTCACTTCCCCATGCAGGGACCGTGTCTGTGTTCCCTGCCCCTTGGGAGTTGAATGTAGGAGTCCTCAGCCCACCCAGCAAGATGCGGGTACCAGGTGTGGCCCCGAGGCTGGGTCACAGGGGCAGCTTCTGCCTAGCTGCAGCCTCAGCACTGCTCTTGGAGCTCTGGCTGTGCACACGGGGGCCACACGCAGGTGTCTGAGCAGATGAGGCCCAGCTGATCACACACGCTGAAGACCAGGCCCTTCAGTGCCATGGTTTTGAGATGGTTGCCACCCACCACAGAGGTGACCCATCGCGGGGATGGGCAAGCCACTTTGCAACCCCGAGAGAAGGCCACAGGGGACAGGGTAGGGCCAGGAAGGAGTGCTGTGCAGACTGTGGTGGGTTGGGCATCGGTGCACTGCCAGAGGGGCACCTGCCCTGCTGCACGGTCCCCTGGGGACCGGAGGCCAGAGGAGTCGCGGTCTTCCCTGCCTCTGAGGGGCCCTGTGGGTGGCTGGTGCGGCCTGGGAGGCTCCCATCCCTGCTGGGAGACAGCACAGAGCCGCCACACATGTGTGCAGGGTCCGTCTGCCCCATGTCCTATGCCCTAGTGGGCATCTGGGGGGGTGGGCATTGCCCCCGGGCGCAGGGGACCGAGCGCAGCCGCTTACTCTGGATGGTGCCCGGTGTGTCCTCGCTGTGGCTCATGGGGCTCGTCATCTCCTGCTCCTTCTCGTTGTGCATCTGGGCGTACACCGTCCTGCCAGGGCGTTTCCTGCGGGCAGAGGCTGCTCAGCCGCGTTCCCAGCCCTGGGCGGGGGGCGGTGCTGGGATGTGTGTGGCACCTCGGGGGACTGACACCTTCTGAATCCCCTGTACAGATGCAAGACAGACTGAAACTGGGAGAGGGGAAGGCACCGGCCTGCGCCCCAGAGCCAGGCCCGTGGGGCAGGTGTCGGTGGGACACTCAAGGGGACTGTCCGGAAGCCAGAGCCTCCGTGAGTCCGGAAAGCAAGAAACCCAAGCCAGGACTCTGCTCCAGCCCCTGTGCCAGCAAACGCCTACCCATCCTGTAGGATCCCCACTAAGAAATCCACCTGTGAAGAAAGCTCTCCTGGAGTCTGCTGGTCAGCTGAAGTCCTTGTGACCTGCCCCCACAGCACCTCAGGCCACCCGTGGAGAAGGGCACAGAGCAGGGAGCCGGGTGCCCGGGGCCTGGGGAAGGGCGGCCCTGGGGGGAGGGAAGTCAGTTCCAGACCAGCATAACAGAAAAGCAGGGCGGTGTCATTCAGACACAACCCGACCGTTCTGGTCCTTTCTAATCCTGACACCGACGGCTTAGCGGAGCCAGCGCACTGCCAGGGAGCTCCAGGCCGCAGCACGTGCTGGCACAGAGGGCCAGCGACCTCTAATACACCTGCAGCATCTGGGCACATGTCCCCATGGTCCCCCATCTGAATGCCTGGACCCTTCCTTGGTGGAGGGGTTGGCCGGAGGGACAGCAGCTCTGGCTTCAGGTACGTGCCAGCAGGAGGAGCCCGAGGCTGCACAGATGCTCCTGGCATGGGAGGGGTGCCACCTCCCCGGGGCCCAGGGGTGACGGTGTTGGGGCGGGGAGGGGCCAGGCCCACGCCCTCCCTGCTGTACTGCCCAGGTGCGAACACCCACCCCCTTCCCGAGGCCACCCTGGGGCTTCCAGCCAGCCGGCGGGGCAGCGGGCAGCCTTGCCTTTTGAACTTGTACAGGATGAAGGCTCCCACGGCGAAGAGTCCGATGGCAAAGAGGACCACCACCGCCCAGTAGCCGCCGCTGCCGCCCAGCCGCGGAGAGCCTGCCAGCCAAGCAGGAGAGGAGAGCTGGAATGGTCCGGTCCCCGCTGGCCTCGGACGGAGGCCATGCATGGTGTGTGGCCGGGGGCGGGTCGCCAGGGACCCAGGAACACACACTATGCGGCCTTGGAGGAACCTGGTGGCTCCTCCTTCCCACCCACTGCCTGTTCTGTGGTGCAGGCATCAGTGTGTGGCCTTTTTCCAGCACAGTGGACACAAGGACCCGGTCACACAGGCGTGGGGCGAATCGCCAGGTTCTCAGTGGCTATGATGTGGAGAGCCACACAAGTGGCGGAGGGCCTGTTCCATGGAGACCGACAGCAGCAGAGGCCTCCTGGGGCCCTGACCCTGGTGGTGTCCCTAGAGGGGACAGCGAGGCGCCATGGACTGACCTGGCCAGGGCTGATGGGGCCAAACAGAGGAGAACACCAGCCAGGAGCAGCATGGGCAGCAAGAAACGGCCTGGGCATGCCCAGGCCCCCCGCAGGGAGCCCAAGCTGGCCCCTCACCTGTGCCCGTGTCCCTCAGCGACACCAGGACGCGAAGCCCACCTCGCACAAGGAAGCTGATCTTCTGCGTGCTCAGCACCTGCCGGATGCCTGTGAGTCTCTGCAAACAGAGGGCAGGAGGGTCCCCTGGGTCCTGGTCCTCTGGGGACCAGAGGAGGCAGAGCTGGGCAGACAAGCGTGAGCGCCCACGGCCCTGGGCCCAGGGTGGGGCATAGCCTCCTGTGTCTCAGTGTGCTCATCTGTGAAGTGGAACCGTAACTGGCTGGTGGCATTCCCAGGGACCACAGAGGGATGTGAAGCTGTGGTGCCAGGAACGGGTATGCAGGGGGCACAGGCCAGAGGGGGTGCAGAGGTGGGACTTGGGGAGCTCCCGGAGGGAAGGCTTCTCAAGGGTGGAAGGCCAACTGGGGGTCAGGACAGGAGAGTCAAGTGACTCTGAGAGGGGTGGCGGGGTGCTGTGGCCACCAGGTGTCCGGAGCTGCAGAGGCAGCCGCCAGCCTATGGCTCCCGGCACCTCCCGGGACCCATGTGACATGGCACACACAGCAGATGCCAGGCATACAGCGGTGTCACCTCCTGTGGCCAGGTACCTCCATCCCTGTCCGGGTCTGGACACTTGGATCCCTGGCTGCCCCTCTCAGACACCCATGCCTGCAAGTCTAGGCCCAAGCTCTGACTTTGGCTGAGTAGCCCTTGGGGACTACAGTGGGCACAGCTTGGGCCCTGCCAGCCTCCTAGCTCCTGGCCTATGGGGAGGAAGGGTTCAGCCTTCCTGACGCCATCACTGGGTCCTGAGCGGCCCTGGGCCCCGTGGGTGCCAGCCCGCTGCTTTCCGTTCACTGAACAGTGCCGTCCTGGCGTTCAGAATGGGCCCCTCAGCCCAAGGGCCCCTGCGAAATTGTCCCTCTGCGTAGGCAGGTGCAAAGGGTGTGAGGAGATGAGGTTCCCACTCTTGGCCGTCCCTAAGCCCCTTATGCCTGGGACAATTCTCAAGGACAGCGGGGACTCTGCTCCCCTGGCTCAGGGCAGCCTGGGCCAGCAGGTGCTGAGATCCTGTGGGGGCCACTTCCAGCTCAGGCCAAGTGCGGGTCCTGGATCTGGAGCTGAGGTGACCGGCTGCCCACGGGGAACCTCCCTGGCATACTCCCCCCGACCCTCTCAAGACTCCCTGCCACTTTTCTGGTGTCTCCAGTGGGAGGTGACATCTCCCAGAAGCTTTGATTCCCATTCCCCCATGAGGGGAGCACTGAGCGCTCTCAGGGGGGCGGGTACCTATCGACCATTTGCGTATCTGCGGTGAGGCGTCTGCTCGGGCCCTTCACCCACTTTCCGGTTGCATCCTGCGTTCCCCAGCTGTTGAGCGCGTGCACTCTGCATGCAGCTGGGACGCCAGCCCCTCAGGGACAGGGCCCTGCTGAGGCCGTCCTTGCGCCCGGGCTGGCCCCGCCACAGTCTTGGTTGGATGAACACCTCTGCGTGGTGCCCTCCTGTCCCCTTCCTTTGGGGTCGGTCCACACATCTCCACCCGCCCCGGCTCCGCGGCTGCCTCCGCGCTCTGCTCCTGGCGTCACACCGTGGGGCCTTCCGTGTGCGCCTTTGATCCGTCTCGAGCTGATTTTCATGTGTGATCTGAGATAGGGTCTGATTTTCTCCTTTTGTGCACACTTTCCCTGGCACCATTTACTGGCGACACGACCCCCCCGGCCCCCTGGGCGTCCTTGGCGTCTGACAAAAATCAATTGACCACAGATGTGTGAATCCGTCTCGGGCGGCTCTCTGTGCCTTCATCTTTCTGCCTGTTTTCTGCCTGCGACGCGCTGCCCGCCTGATCACTGGCTCTGTTCTGGTTTGAAGTCGGGAGTCGGCTGGGTCTGGCCTTGTTCTTTTTGTTGAAGGTGGCTTTGGCTCTTTGGGCTTTTTTGTGGTTCCAGTGAATTTGAGGACTTTTCTTTCCCTATTTCTGTGAAAAATGCCACTGGAATTTTAATAGGAATATACCGGCTCAGTGGGCAGCTTCCAGTGGTGTAGACACGTTACTAACCATTCAGCCCACGCACACGGGAAGCCTTTTCTCCCACCTGGGCCCCTTGTCGCTCCCCTGATGTTTGCACTTCCCATGCACAGAGCTTGCCCTTCTTGGGGCCACGTCTCAGCAGGGTTGCTGTGGACTGCCGGCTGCTACTCTCGGTGGGACTGGGATCTCGGTTCCTTCCTGCAGGAGCTCATGCTCAGGGTGTGGAAGGGTCACCACACTGGCGTGCTCCTGGGCTCCTGTCCCGCGTCACTGCGGTAGGACTGGCATCTCAGGGGTCTGAGCCGGGGCTGCCCTGCATCATACTGGCCCCTCCGACAGGGTCACCTGCACAAGCAGGCCTCCAGGGCACATCCAGAGCACACGTGTGCACGGGTATACGTGTGAATGTGGGGCTGTACACACCGAGCCCATACTCGCTTTGATCAAGGACCCAGCCTGGCGGCTCCCAGCACAATGCCAGGGCTGCACGTGCCGTCACCACTGTCAGAAGAACCCCGCCTTCTGCAGCCACCCCGTCTCCTCGCCGGGCCCTGCAGCTGTCTGCTAGCTGTGGCCCTGGACTGTACACTTCGGGCATCCTGTACACACAGAAGGGGACCCGTGGCCCTTGGGTGTCTGGCTCCCACCCAAGGCTCCTGCATCCCTGGCGCCTATGAGGCAACTTTCCTTGTCAGGTGAGAGGTGTCCTTCCCTTAGCGCCGGCCACCCTGTGCCCGTTCATCAGCTGGCGGCCATCTGGGTCAGTTCCATTGTTTGTCTCCTGTAAAGAATGCTGTGTGTGTGTGTTCATGTGTGCATGCGTGTGCACACGAGCATGTGTGTGCTTGTACCTGTGTGTGTGTGGTACCTGGGATGGAGCTGAGGCCTTCACACTTAGCTGCAGCCGCTGCTCTTTCATTGATTTTTGATTTTGACACAGGAACTCACCAAGTTGCTAGGTTGCCCAGGCTGGCTCAAATTTGAGATCCTCCTGCCTCAGCTTCCTAGAGTGTTGGGATGACAGGTGTGCACCCCCTAGGCCTAGCTAGAAGGCTTGCTATCGGGGTACAAGGTTTCTGTGGTTGTGTGTTCCTGTCTCTCCCAGGCATATACTCGAGGTTGAGTTTCTGGGTCATCGGGTCACCCTGGGTTAACTTACTGGGAAGATTCCAGGCTGCCATCCCTAGCGTCTGCATTTGAGGGCTGACTCCTTCCTGCCAACGCTCGCTATGGTCAGCTTGTCATTTCTGCTACCCCAGTGGGCACGAAGTGTTGGATCCACCTGTGAGTCCCTTCCATTCCTGTTACGTGGCGGGACTTCTGTTCCACCACAGGCTACTGTATGGCAGTTGTCTTGTGTAATGAATACGTTTGCTGACTGCGCGGCGGCCGAGCTCTGCTCTGTCCCAAATCCCCCGTCTCCAGGTGTCTGCCAGATAGTGTTCTCTTATGTGTCCCAGAGCCTCTCACAGTTGAGCTGAGACCTCGTGACCAGCGTCAGCCAATGATATGAAAGAGAAAGTGAGACCATTCCCTGGCAAAGTCGCCGAGGCCATGTGACAAGCTCCAGCCAATGACAGGGGAGAAAAAGCAAGACCATTTCCCAGCAAAGTGTCTCAGCCTCCCCCGCTCGCTGCTACTCTCTCTCAGGGACCCTGGGGGCCACACATAGAGCCCGGAACAGAGCCACAAGGCAGGTGACCAGTATCTGGAGTCACACCAAGCCATGGCAGGCGATGCGGTCCGGAGGTGTTCTGCTTCCCTGGGAATGACCCCAGATGGCCGCCTGGCCTCTGGGCCTCAGCTGTGCGGGGTGACGCGGGGCCCCGTGCTGCCGGGCCTACCTTGTCACCAGTGAGGCTCCGCTTCCTCGTGGGCCGGGGTGGGGGCAGGAGCACATACAGATCGGCCAGGGTGGGCAGCCCCGGCTTCACCACGGTCACCAGCAGCTCCTCGGGGATGCTGGTCTCCTGTGGAAGGCCAGGCCACTTTGATGCCTGGGGACACTTGCTCTCCCTGTCTCAGTCCTGGTCCCTTGTCCTGCAAACAGCCCCTATTCCCTGCAAGCCGTGTGGCCAGCATCCCACGGCGCCCTATATGGCCTCCTGCCCTTGCCACCTCATTGTCAACCCTGCTCAGGACTGGGCTCCCGGTGCCCACTGGGTCCCTCGGCCAGGCCTGCCCTCCTAGGTGGGAGTGGGGGGCCCATTCATGGCTCACATTCTCCAGATGTTGGGGTGAGCCGGGGCTCATTACCTGGTATCCAGCCCCCACCCCTACAGCTACAGCCCTAGAAGGCTCTGCTTCTGTGGTCCCACCATCTCCCAGGAGCCCCCCATGCCTGCCGCCTGGTGAACTCCTACTTATCCTTTAATACCCCGAGATAGTTTCACCAGCATTATTCACAGGATGACAGGAAGTATGGTCAGGGTGGGCCTCGACCTGTGAGAGCCTTGACTGGCCCTGGGGGCCTTTCTCATCCTGGGAGGCCATGGGATTAGGTCCCCTGCCGCCCACCGGCTGTGCTATCAGTGAGTCCCCAAGGGCCATGATCACATTTGGTTCTTCCCTTGGAATGGCTGGTCACAAGAGAAACTTGGTCAATGACTGGGGCCACTTCACAGGGACTCTGGAGCCAGGAGGACAGGTACTGGCACTTGTGCCACTCTGTCCCTCCCCCTTGAGGTGACATCCCATCGAGAGTCCCTAGACCTGGGCAGCAGGCCCTGCTCCCACCACCCCTGCCCCACCTGGGGTCCCAGCCCCAGGCCCAATGGCAGTGGGTACCTTCGAGAGCAGCCGGGTGACCACGAGGCCCACATCCTCCCTCCACTCGGGTGTGTTGGGGTTGAAGGTGTCCAGGTCCCTGGAGAACTGCAGAGGCACCGTCTGGAACTGATCTGGGGACAGCAGGGTCAGGAGGGTCCGTCAGCCCTGGACAGCAGGCAGCTTGAACCCTGGGAGGTGGCCCAGGGCCAGGACTGTCTGGTGCAGGCCTGGAATCAGATCCCATTGTCACTGCTCCCCAACTTTCTGCAGTATTTGGAAACTATATGGCCGCCCTGGACAGCCAACGATGGCACCACGGCGACAATGCCCACGACCGTGACCATGACAAAGGACTCAGCACAGGCAAGTCTGCCCAGCGAAATTCCCCCCTCAAATCAGAAGGACAGGCACACACCGTGCCGCTGGCCTCTCACTCCTCACCGAGCCAACGGACGTCAGCTGGGCTAGTCCCACTACCAGGTTAAGAGTCTCTGGAGGGCAGAGGCCCTGCCTCCCCCTTTCCCTGCATTTTCAAGGGTCCAGAGCTTAGAGCCCTGTTCCTGAGTCCTCAGAGACTTGTAGCAAAGCGTCAACTCCCACCAACTTGACAGTCTCAAGTTTCTCCCTTGCGAGGTAGGTAGGCCTGTGGGGCTGGGGCCCCACGCTGAGTGCTCTGTGGCCCGGGAGCTGAGGTCCTGGGGAGCTAGTGGGACCCGGGCTCAGGGCAGGTGGTGGCTGTGTGGAAGATGGCCCTCTTGTTACTACGCTTCCCTTCAGTTCTATTTTCTCTTAATTTGCAGAACTGGCGCTGAACCCTGGGCTTCACGCTGAGCTATAGCCGTAGCCACCCCAGCCCATATTTCTCCTTAAGGTACCCAGGCTGGGCTCAAACTTGCGATCCTCCTGCCTCGGCCTCCCAGCATGCTGAGATGACAGGTGAGTGCCCCACACCCAGCTGCCCTAGAAGTATGTGGGCGATCGCCCAGAGCCGGTGGTGCCGTGAGGAGGCAGGCGTGCCCTGCTTCTCACTGCCTGGGGCCACGTCGGCTCAGCAGCCACGCAGGCCCTCGTGTGTGCCAAAGGACATGATATTTATTTTACATAAGGGGAAACTGAGGCCAGAGAGGCAGGGAGACTGCTGAGGTCACGCCACGGAAACTACAGCTCCGTTTACCTGGCTCCTCTCTCCCCAGCCCAGGGCTACCCTAGTGAGTCGGTCACCCATGGCCGTGTCTGCGTGACGTGACCATGGTCTAAGACTGTGCCGAGGCTGTGCACTCAACCCGGGGACGAGGAGGGGCTCACCCAGCACACGGACCACCCGGGAGTCCTGCAGCACCGAGTTCCCGCAGGCCGCCTGCACCGTCACTCGCACATCCCCCGGGGCCACGAAGCGTGTGGTCACAGAATTCTCCAGGGAGAGGAGAGGCTGTGGGTACAGAGGGGCTCAGGGTCCAGCAGGCAGGCGGCGGGGTGACAGGGACCCTGGGGACTGTGCTGGCCCCTTGCTCTTGCTGGTGTTCTGTGGTGGCAGCACCGGGAATGTGCAGGGGACACCCAAGGGCGTTCTGATCGTGGCAGGTCGTGGGCCACGCAGCACGGACCCGTGTCCCGGCACCCAATCCTGCCAGGCTCCCGTATGGCCTTCCGGGACCTGACCCCACTGCCCGCTTCGGCCTCACAGGGCAACAGCCCCGTCAGCTCAGAACCCTTCCGGGTCCTGCAGATGTAGACACGGAGGCTCACGGAGGTTGAGGCTGAGTCAACACTCGAACCCGAGCCAGCTTTCCTTCCTTCCCAGGGAGGCGTATCCTGAGCCTCCAGCCCCTCCCTCTCAGCCCGTGTCTGTGCCCGCAGCTGCTGTCGGGGCTTTCTACTTGGGGTACGGGGCAATTGCTGACTGGACGCATTGATTTAAGCTTGCATTATGTCAATGCCACTGACTGGGGTTCTGCTCAGGAACTGGCGGGACACGCGTCCGGGTATGCCTGGCTGGCCACAGAGGCGTGGCCTTGGGGCCCTCCTCCCTGCCACTGGTCCCCTGCTCTGCATCCCAGCCACCATGACCTGAGCGGCTTCACTCCCCACACCCGTCCGCCAAGATGCTCCTGCTTTGGGGCTAGCTGACCACGCACTGAATCCCCGGAAACTGTGAGCGACACAAACCTCTCTTCTGCTATGTCGCAGGTGTGACGAGACAGCTGGATTATATGCTTAATGAGCAAAGGATGGCCACTCTGGGTCTGGAGACCCCGCCTTGGCACTGGATGGCTCTGCCCTCTGGCCAGGTATTCTACTGACGTGGCCATCTGCTGCTCAAAACTGCCCATGGTGCCCTATCACTCAGGCTACCGGTGAGGCCACTGGGTGAGGCTTCCAAGGCCTGGTCCTCCCACAGACCTTCTGTGTCTGGAAGCCTTCTTAACATTCCCCATGGAAATGCACCCCCATCTCACCCTAGGAGGGACCCCTGGGGTGGGGAGGACGTCCTACGCTCTGTCCTGCTCTAGACACCCCAGCGGTGTCCCTCCCCACCAGCTCCATGCCCCGAATGCAGCCCAGGAGGGACAGGTCAGCACACCTGCAGGCTGTGGCCAATCCACCAGTAGAAGACGGTGAGGTTGGGGTTCAGGGGCAGCAGCACGGCGGTGAGGTTCACGTCCTGGTTGATGCCAACGACAGGGACCACCTCCAGGTAGAGGGCTTGCAGGGGGGCTGCGGGGTCCCCAGAAGGCCAGGGTTAGAGGGCAGCAGGGCACGGGGCACTGCAGAGACCACTGCGGGTCACTGTCAGTGTCAGCTTCATTGCTCTCTCCACTGCCACCATCATGGCCACTGTCACTATCGCCATCACGACTGCCACCACCCTCACCGTCACCACCAGCCCAGCCCCATGGACTCGCGGGCCCCGAGGACCAGCGTCTCCCAGCCTCTGAGGGACGAGGGACTTACAATTGACCTGGACAAAGAGCACAGCTTCGTCGTGGCCCGCCATGTTCTCAGCTCTCACAGACACGCGGTAGACGCCAGGGCTCTCGTAGCGGTGCCGGATGGGTTCGCCGGTCAGCGTGAGGTTCACGTACATGGCCTTGAAGCCGTCACCGAGGTCCACGTGGTACTTGGTGGTCAGGACGTCGCCCTTCAGGGAAGCAGCATTTGGCCACTCAGCAGAGGGTGCACGGGGGTCCGGGGCTGGGCACGCCCCGGGGCTTCCACCTGGAGCTGGCTGGCAGAGGCAGCTCCGCGTGGGTGACGCAGGGCCAGCCCAGGGCTCCGGGCTGGCGGCGGGCGGGCAACGCTGCGTGCAGGACGGTGCTGAGGAGGGCTCCAGCCACACCACCACAAGTCCCCCGCCCCAAGGCTGTGTCCCTGCGCACCGGTCACCTCATCCTTGGCCGCAGGAATGGGGCTGGCTGTGCGGGTCGGGCTGGGGGGACACGCAGCCCCGGAGTCACCGCAGTCCCGCCATGGGCTCCTCTCCGCTGACACCCGCCCTCAGCCAGCGGACAGGAAGGAGCGGGCAGACGGCTCCTCTAGCTCGCCCGCTCTTCCCCGCTCTCCCTTCCTCCTTCCTTCCTTGCGCTGGGGTCGAGCCCAGCGGCCTTCACACTGACCCACACCCCCCACTTCTGACTCCTCCCCAGGGCGCAATGACAGGGCCAACAGGGACTGACTCAGGTCACAGAGGCAGGCTTAACACGCAACTAGAGACCCTCGGGAAGGGGATGTCCAGAGCCGCTCTGGCGTTGGCGGCCCGGGTACCAGATGCATGGGCTTGAAGCGAGGGCATCTGTGGCTGGGACGTGTCAGAAGGCGACTTTTCCTCTAATGCTTGTAAATTTAAGCATCACCGCATGTTCTGACCGCACCGTGCACCTCGTGGGCTCCAGAAGCTCCCAGCGTGAGGACCTTGTGTCAACCGTGTGGTGGAGCTTTCTGCCCATGCCAGGGCACCGGGTGGTGCCCTGCTATTCATGTCCCCTGGGAAACTGAGTGGGCCTCGCTTGGAATCAGGGGCATTCCGATGGGGTCAGGCTGGGACAGGGCAGGTGCGATCTGATGACAGCAGCCCTGTGTGGGGAGGGAGGCTGTGGGACTGCTACGCCCCAGGGGCTTTCACAGGGCTGGGGTGCTGGGTGCTGGGGCCAGGCAAAGGGGCTCAGGCTGGGTGCTGGGGCCTCGGTTTGGGTGCTGAGACTGGGTACTGGGGCCTGGGGCTGGGTGCTGGTGTCCAGGGCTGGGTGCTGGGACCTTGGGTTGAGTGCTGGGGTCCAGGGCTGGGTGTTGGGGCTCAGAGCTGGGTGCTAGGGTCTGGGCTGGGTACTGGGACTGGGTGCTGGCGCCAGGCTGGGTACTGATAGACATTTGTCTCAAGCACAGCAATGCTTCCACCTTCGATTTGGTTTCTGGGATGGCCAGCTTCCCCCACCAAGCCCTCCCACCACACTGATTCTTTGTTTCTTTGTGGAGGTATGGGGTGCTGGGGACCCCATCTAGCGTCTTGGCATTGAGCTACATTTCCCAGCCCCCCTCCTTTTGAATTTTGAGACAGGGTCTCACTAAGTCACTAAGTTGCCCCGGCTTGTCTTGAACATGTGATCCTCCTGCCTCAGCCTCCCAGAGTGCTGGGATGACAGGCCTGTGCCACCACGCCCGGCTCACCATACCGCTCTGCCTTGGACCCAGCACCCTGGACTGGAACTGTAAGCCATAATAAACCTCTTCCCCTTTAAGTTGTGGGTGCTGGGTGCTCTGTCCCAGGGACAGGAAGGGACCAGCAAGGGACAGTCATCTTGCTGGGGCCTTCCTGGCCCCTTCCCTGCTGGCCAGCTGCTCCTTTGGGGAGACGCCGTCACTGCTGGGCTCTGGGACCCCCGCCCTCGCCTGCAAGTGTCTCCCCTTCTGTCACCCGCAAGGCCGTGTGAGTGTGGGAGCCGTTCTGAGCCGGTGCCAGTGGCGGCCAGGAGGCCTTGGCAGTGTGCTGCTGGCACTGGGTAGGACCCGGGTGTGCCCAGGGCAACTCGTCCCATTCTACCAGCACGACAGCATGTGCATGTGGATGTGAGTGCGAATACAGGGGAGTGTGTGCCCGCGCCGGACCCACGCTCCTGTGCCCTTCTCCCATGGAAGCCAGGAGACTCCTCCAGGACAGGGTGCAAGAAGCCCCTTCCAGGAGCACCTGTGAGCGGTGCCCTCCGCATCCACCCATTGCCCAGGACCCAGCATACGGGGCACTGCAGCCATGGCTCCAATCTGGGCAGATACAAAGGAGTCGCATGTTCTCGCCTCTAGGGGGCAGCAGACGACTGTGGTTCCTGAAGTCTGACCCAGAACTCGGGAGCCACAACACTGTTCACTCTGAGGGCTCAGACGGCCCCAGGTGGGACAGCGGCTTCATGCAGTGAGCAGACACCCAAGACTTGCTCCAGGGCCACCCCCACTTGTGATGTACCTTTTGGGGCCAGTCCCGGCACGGGGACAGGGACAGGTGGGGAATCAGAGCCGGAGGCACTCAGGTCTGGAGCTGTGGACCTGGTCTCTGTCCACTCAGGGACCCACGGTCAGGACTTATGTCAGCCCTCCCACTGGTTCCAGGGTGGCTTTGAGGAAGCCACCTCACCCCACCCGAGCCTCAGTTTCCCCCACCTGTAAAACAGGTGGGCCAGAGAGTTGGGGTGGGGAAAGGGAACAGAGCAGGGGACCTTCGTGAAGCCCCATTGTGCAGGCCCCCAGAGGTGCTGGGCCAGTCCTCAGCAGCCTTGGTTTCTCTGTCTGCGCTGACCAAGGCTCTTACTAATTCCAAAGACCCCTGTTCTGTTCTACCGCTCGGCCTCGGCACCAGCACTGAGGATGTTTAAGAGAAACCCCGCGGCCCCACTCCCCCGTGCTCCTGCCGGGTGAGGATCTGCAGGCTCGGGCCCAGGGACACCTGCCCGCTGCCCTAGTGCCCCCTGGCCACATTTCTGGAGCTCTGAACTCCTGTGTTCAGTTCCACATCTCCCGCCCTGAGCCCAGCACCAGTTATTTCAATAACCAGAAACGTAAGCAGCCTATGTGCACATTTGAAAAGACCGGGAGGAAATACAAAAATTAATAGTTCCTGGGGAGACAGGATCTGGGTAATATCTATGCTCCCGATTTGATAAAAACGTACCTTTCCAAATAAACAATGAACATATATTATTCTTAAAATCAGAGAAAAACAAAATGTTGTTTCTAAAGTAAAAGCAGACCGAAAGACACTAGGAGTTTACAGATGTGCGTGCCTGTGTGGATTTTTGGATGCGTGCACACATGGAGATAATCCTGTGTTCATATCTCCAGCCATACACATACATAGGATTCGTCTTTGGCCGTGCAATTTTGAGTAACAGATTTAAAAAAAAAAACATCTCCTGCTTTGTTATGATTCCAAATTCACTAACTCAATATAATCAGAAGCTGAAAAAAGCTACTGCCACATATGCAACAAACACACTAGACTCCCGGGCAGTGCCTAGCCAGGTGACCCCTGGCACCAGCGTGGTGCCCATCTCCTCTGGATGGACTTCAGCCCCTGGCTCCTCCTGTGCTGCAGGCAGGCTGGTCTCTCTGGTGACGCCCCTGTCCTCGGACCCAGCCGGGCCAGTGCAGGGCCACCACTCACCTGCTCCTGCTGCACCACAAACAGCACATCCTCCCCGGGCCGCACGGCCACCGCCTCGCCACGAATGCTCACACGCAGGCCTCGGGGGGGCATCAGTGGACACTGCAGGGGCCCCGGGACCTGCTGCAGGTCGACGCCACCCTCGCACACGTTGGAGACCACCTTCCGGTACCTGGGGGGACAACAGAGGGTCCTGGGCCTGGGCATGGCTCTGCCGGTGGCCTGTGGGTGGCTAGGGCTCTGCCACCAGCCTCCACCCACGCTGCCCACCAGTGATGCTGTCCCTCTTGTTGGAACGAGCTTGGGCGCTCCAGAGGGCACCCGTGTTTGGCAGCAGCGGGGCTTGCTCAGAGCACCGCCTGACACCCCTGGCTGGACATGTCAGTGACACCTACGGCCACCAAGGCACCCCCCGCATTGCATGGACTTGCTGAGAGCAGTGGAAGAGAGCCTCCTAGGGCCCCGTGCACCTCCACCCTCTCACGCCCATCACCAAGCGCCTCCGTGTGCCAGCCACAGGCAGCCCTGCCCATGCGAAGCGGGAGCAGGCAGCCCAGGGAGGGACAGATCTGGTCAAACTGTCTCTCACCCCCGTGGGAAGTCGTGGCTGTGACAGGGATAGGAAGGTGGCATCTGAGGACCTTCTCCCCAAGAATGAGGCTTTCGGCTGGGAGCGGCAGGAGCTGCAGGAGCACTGCCGCAACGTGAGCATCGTACGCAAAGCCCCTGTGGTGGGCACTGGGCTCAGAGGAAGGGCGTGGGTGAGGCCGCAGAGGAGCTAGCTGGCCCAGCCTGGAGCATCCGGGGCCAGGGGAGCCACTGCATGGGTGGCAGCATGGGGGCTTGCAAAGTTCCCTCAGGCTCCATGCGCTGTGGAGCCTATGCCACTGGCACTGAGAGACAGGCGCAGGGCGTGCCTCCTTGGGCGTGGCTCTCCGGGGCGCTTGGCCACGGGGCGCACATCATAGGCGCACTGTGCACAGCCCCCGGGCAGCGGCCGACAGCGGACAGCCTTCCCTAAGAGCTGCCGCCCACAGCACCTGGTGCCCGGCGTGCACATGGCGGGACTGAGTCCTCGGTCCTGACTGCGGCCTGGCTGTGCAGGAAGTCCCCACCTACCGAGCCACAAGGCCCTGGCGAGGCCGCTGCCATTGCAGCTGGGGGGTGTGTGCGGGGGAGAGAGTGGGTGCACCAAGGATGGGTGGACAGACGGGTGGATAGGGGATGGAGGACGGAATGATGGACGGTGTAGCGATCAGGCGAATAGGCAAATAGAGTGATGGGCGCACGGATCAGGGGGACAGAAGAGCGATGAGCAGACCATGAACAGAGAGGCAGCGGGGGACAGTGTCCGCGTGCGCACACTGGGCCTGGCTGCCGTTCTCAGGTGCCGGCGGCAGGGGGACCAGGCAGGACCCGCTGCAGGCAGGAGCCCAGGCACAGGCCTCTCCTGAACCCCACCTGCCTGGCTCCTGGGACCTAGTGGAACCCTGCGCTCCTTGACCTGGGGTCAAGTTCGCCCATCAGAGCCCACAGATAGGATCCTGCTCAGAAGCAGCCTCCCTGGCCGCGTCTCCGGGTCTGTTCAGAGCTGCGGCCACGTCCGGAAGGTGGGCATGTGGCTGGCATGGCGGGCGTGGGGCCGGAATGCCGGCCCACCCCCACCCGCACCCTGCTCTACCCCGGGGGTTGGCTGCAGCAGCATCTCACCCACGGCTGCTGGTGTAGGTCTGGCCCAGGGCACAGTCCTCAGGGGGCGCCAGCGGGTTGAACCAGAAGTTGGCCAAGCAGGTGGCAGCTGCGGCACCGGGATCTGCCGGCGGGGAGCGCTCAAACCCATAGTCGCTGTGGGAGGAAGGGAAGAGGTCAGGACTGAGTGTGTGTGTGTGTGTGTGTGTCGGAGGTGGGGGGCGCTGTCACTCCAGGACTCTGGGAGGCCGAGGCAGGAGGATCGCAAGTTCAAGCCGGCCTGGGCAGCTTAGAAATTCTGCAAGATCCCAACTTGGAAAAAAAGGTGGGGGTGGTGGCTGGGGGCGTAGCTCAGTGTGAAGGCACCGGGCGCAATCCTTAGCACACACATGCATGTGCACGTGCACACACACACACAAACAGGTCTGGCTCCATGGGGGGCCGGGCGTGGGGCTCACCACAGGAAGTCAGAGGCGCGACATGGGCACACGCGCGCCGTGAGCGCCGCCACGAAGTTCCTGCCCTTGACACACCAGGATGCCGGACGCCGCCTCCGGAAGCTCCGCTGCTGGCCCATGACGCAGCGGTCGCCCTGCATGGACACGGGAGAGGCCGCAGCTCAGCGTCCGCCACTGTCCGCGTCTCTCTTTACAGATGGGGAATCGGAGACCCGGACGCTTTCCCCATCACACCCACACATGTTCCATGCGGACCTACTGTGCACAGGCCCCACTGGGTGCTGAGGGGTCACAAACCTTGGGGACGTGTGGCCCCGTCTGCCTGCTCCCTGACCATCCTGGCCTCGTGCAGCACGTGGCTCTAAGGGTCATACAGGGGCCTTTGGGGGGTGCTGGACACCCACCTGTCCCTGTAGCGGGACATGCCAGCCAGGCTCTGGAACCTTCTCCCTGGCCACCTCTGCGCCTCCGTGTAAAGTCCTCTCCTCACACAGAGCCCTGCTGTGCCATGTCAGCAGACCCCATGTCCCCTGAATGCCCAGGCCGCTCCTCCAAGTCCCCAGCTGACCCCAGCAAGAGCCCTGGGGCTGCGGCCGGAGCCTGGTCCCCGGCGTCTCCTTCCCGTGGTCTGCCGGGGCCTGCCCTGGCCCGTGGCGAGTGCCCGGCTCTCCCTAAGGGCCCAAGGCCGTGGCCTGGAGCAGGCCCTGTGGCACAGGCCCGTCATTTCAGCATTCCAGGAGGCTGAGGCAGGAGGACTGTAAGCTGGAGCCCAGCCTTGCTAATTCAGCAACTTGGTAAGACCCTGTCTCAAAATCGAACGTAAAGATGAGCTGGGGCTGTGGCGTGGTGCGAAGGCCCTGGGCTCACACCACCGCGAAGTGAACAAATAAACGCATAAAAGTATAATAAAAACACCCATAGCCCACTCTCCTTCAGCAGCCTCTGAAATCCCAGGCTTTTGCACGACCGCCGGCGACACGGGACGCAGGAGAGGTGCCGGGGAGGGGTCCCAGATTTGGCCCGCCTCCACCCGGTCCCTTAAGGCCTATGCCCTGCCACCCGGTCCCGTCACCTCCCCGAGAGCAGGAGGACACCAGATCCCAGCGCTCTGGACTCCGGGGCTAGGGTGGGGCCAGGGGACCCACAGAGCTGGAGTGCCGGCAGGCCGGGGTCTCGGGGTCTGGGGAGATCCCAGGGGTGCAGAGGGGACCCTGGCAGGCCCAGGCAGCCCACCTGCAGGCTGGTGAGGTCCCACGAGGTGTAGTCGCCCTCCCCGCATGGCTTGGAAAAGGAGGGCCGGAAGTCCACCTTCACCAGCTCCCAGTCTGAGCGGAAGCTGATGTGGCCAAAGACCCTGGGGGCGGGGCGGGGCGGGGCATCATTTATAAAAGGCCCTTGTCCACCCAACACACCCACCACACCAGGGCCCTGCGGCCTGGATCCTGTTCCCTGGGGCCACTTGTCAGCTGCCGCTTGCTGCCGCACAGGTGTGGCTGTCGGGTCCCGTGCCCTCCGACCTGCCCTGCCCACCACTGGCCACTCACGTCATGACCAGCGTCTCATCCCCCGGCTCACTCAGCAGCCCATCCACGAACACGGAGGTGCTGGTAAAGTTGTGCGTACTCCACGTGACACCCTCGTCCACACTGAACCTGCCAGGGAGGCGGGTCAGTGCCGGCCTCAGGCCCGGCCACGTCCCACAAGGGCCATCTTGGGCCAGTCCAGCTTGGAAGACTCAGCTGGACCCTGGGGACAGGGCACAAAGCTAGCAGCTTCCATGCCAGCTGATGCCACATTTGCCCATGTCCTTGCCCCCCACCCCACCTGGGCACTACACAGACACCTGGCACCCAAGCAGGGGGATGGCTAAGCGGCAGGGACATCCAGGCCGGAGCCTGGCTCAGAGGGTGCCAGGCCAGCAGAAGAAGCTCTGCTTCAGACTAAAGTGATACTGGCCCCCTGGCAGCCACCCTAGCTCTGCCTTCCGACCCTGAGTTCACTCTGCCCTGAATCCATCATCCAGGCGTTTTGAATGTTCAGAGTCACTGCTGGCTGGGTGTATGGTCTCTGCACTCCAGGAGGCTGAGACAGGAGGATCACAAAGTCGAACCCAGCCTGGGCAACTCAGCGAGACTTTGTCTCAAAATCAGAAATTAAAGAGTGGCTAGGGAGGTGGCTTAGCGTGAAGGTCCTGGATGCCGTCCCAGGGACTACCACAAAAAGGAAAAGCCCACTGCCCCGGGCACTTGTCCCCGCTGCCAGCCTCCCGCTCTGCCCCTCCCGAGGGAGGGGAGGGCCGGGCCACCCTGGTCCCGCGGGCGGTCCCGCCCGCCTCCCACGTGGCCCACGACCCACTTGAGGATCTTCAGGGGGATGGACGTGTCTTTGATGGCCACAATCACACCACCGTGGTCCAGGTACAGGATGTGGTGCTCCTCCTCAAACACCTGTGGAGACGGTGACCCTGACGCGGGGCTCACGGGCTCGGGCAGAGGCCTGGGCTGGTGCTGCCCCCATCCCACAGGCACACTTGGCACCCAGGACCCGCGGGGACAGCGCACAGCCAGGTCGTTTCTTGGCTGCGGGTCTGGAGTCCAGCCCTGACCTTGGACTCAGCTCTGTCCCCAGCCCGCCCCTCAGTTTTTATTCTTCCTTTCTAAATCACTAAGTGGCCCACATGGGGCTGGAACTTGGGGTCTTCCTGCTCAGCCTCCTGGGGCTGAGATGACAGGCCTGTGTCCCCTGGCGACCCCTGACATGAGCACTTTGTGTGGCCCTGTCCGTGCTTGGGAGCTCAGGGGTCTGCCCGGTGGGCAAGGTGGGGACGCTGACGGGGCTCTGAGGATGAGCACGGTGGGTCCCTCTCCTCTCACTGTTCAGTCCTGTTGCTCGAGTGGTGGGTTTTCCTGGGCAGGTGGGAGGTGCCCAGGGGGACAGAACTCCTTGGCTTAGGAACCTCAAATTTCAGTAGAAGTGGCAGGTGCTCAGGCCAAGCCCTCGGCCCCAACACCCACTGGTTTCCCCGACTCTGCAGCACTACTGAACCCTTCCACGCCATGCTGCAGGCCCTCAGAGTCAAGGGCACTTCTCTCCTTGGCCTCCAGGACTCTTCAGGGGCAGCACTGCCCACCTTTGTCCATCTGTTCACCCTAGCCTCTCTGGCCTTGTCCTGAACATGTCCCAGGACCTTTGCATAAGCTGTCCCTTGCTGCAAAGTCCTTCCCCAGACCTGTCACCTTGGCGTCATCGCACTGTGCTGCATCCCCAGGGGCCCAGGCTGGGCTCAGCTTGTGATCCTCCTGCCTCAGCCTCCCACAGAGCTAGGGTGACAGGCCTGCCCTGCCCGGCACTCCCTTTCTCTCCTCTGGCATTTTCCCACATCATAATGGCTGCGCCCACACTCCGGGCTCTGGGCTCAGTCTGGCCTGGTTCTAGGGCTCCAGTGATGTCACGGGTGAACGAAGCCTCGGGCTTCAAGGGTATGCAGGCCTGGGGGCGGGGGGGCTGTAGGTGGGCACTGTGGGAGGGGCACTGGGTGTAGGGGTGCAGAGGCTACAGAGGCAGGGGCGGCTCCTGGGGGACACAGAGAGGCCTGGACAGGAGGCGGCTCAGAGCCTGCGTGGCCGCACACGGTTGTGGGTGGCTGGGGCTGTCTCACCGGGGTGAGAAGGGCAGATTTGCCTTCTAGATGTTTCCTCGGGGACTGAGAGATGGGCCAGTGAGCCCACACCCTGATTCAGGGAATGCTGAGACCCCAAGCAGGGGCTGCCTGCTGGGAGCAGACCCCAGGAAAGTGAGGGCCCTCCCAGGACTGTGCGGAGGGGATCGTGCTCCTGTGCCCCGGCCCCCCACCCCGGCCAGGTAGAGCTGGACCTGCTCCACAGGCCCAGTCTGCCACTTGCTGGGGTTCCCCCGGGGCTGGAACCGGGATCCAGGTGCTGAGCTGGATCCACTCCGCGTGGGATCTCCAGCCTCCTCCCCTGGGATGGTCCGGGGTCCCCGGCCGTGTCTACCCAGGGTGAACACGGAAACGGGCGCTCCCAGCCACCCTGGGGCCCTAAGAAGAACCTCGCTGTCATCACCTCGGGGGGTCAGAGTTTCCAACCCCCAGCAGGACTGTGGGCTGCCACCACGGCCGGTGCTTACGGGTCCACCCATCCCCAGCAGTGGGGCAGGGTCTAGAGCCTGCCCCCTGGCCCTGCACACCTCTGTGTTCCCCCAGCCCCCAGCTGCTGGCTCCCTACTGCTCCCAGTCACCCAGGGACCTGGGCTTTTCCAAGGTCTTGCTGGCGCCTGGCCAACAACACTCTCAGTCCTGCTCTGGGCTGTCACCGGGGTTCCCACGAGGTGTCCAGTGTGGGACGGATGGTCTGAGGGGCCACCTGGGCTCGCCACCTACCTTCCGGCCTGCGCCCGGCTGCCCTCTTCCCGGCCGCGCTCTCCCTCCTCCCTCCCCTGTGCTCCCACCTGCACCTCTCAGTCCACCCGGTGTGACTGCCTCGCCCTCCCCGGACATACACACGCACACATGTAGCGGTGTTGCCCAGGCCTGGCCCTGCTCTCCCATAGAGACCTGGTGTCCCCAAGTTTGGAGCCCCAGCCAGCAGCTCTCAGGGCCAGGCGACAGCCATGCACCCCACCCTGCGTCTGCAAGGCCGACCCTGTGCGCAGCACAGCGCACGTCAAGGGGACGCGCTCCTGTGTGGACAGAGAGTGACCTCGAGGAAACTCTGGGGTGTTCTGCTGGTGTGTATGAAGTAGACATACGGCAGGGCAAGAAATTGCCTCTGCCCTTTCCGATACCCGGCCCGGCCCACGTGCCCTCAGCACCACCAGGGTGCCAGGAGGCTGGGTGTCAGGGACCAGCGTGTCTGCTCGGTGTTGCAAGCTGGGATAGGGCACGTCAGTCCCCATGCATGGGGACTGATGTGAGCTCTGGCCGCGTTCCTGCCCCCTGGCCTCGGCCAGGCCGGGCCCTCCCTGCTTCAGTAACTGCAATCTACTCCCTTTCCTCAGGCCTGTCCCCGGTGACCCACAGGGCCGTGTGACATACTGCTCAGATCCGGGAAGCTCATCAGCGGTCACAGAAGGGCAGCTGGGGGCAGGGCCACCACCTGACTGGCACTCTGCATGGGATGGAGGTCCCAGGCACTCCAGGTGCCCAATGGCCTCGCAGTATGGTGGGCAGAGAGCTCAAGTTCCTCTCACAGGCCCAGGAAGGGACAGGGACAGGACAGGTACGCCTCCTGGGAGTCCCCGGGATGTGGGGGGAGGTGCACTGGGCACTGCCCCGCCTTACCTGCCGCCAGGTGCGCCCACAGTCTGCGGTGATGTACATCTCCTCCTTATACTCCACCAGCTGCGAGCCCAGGTTCCCTGCCGGGAGGGAGAGGTGGCACTTCTGTCAGCACAGGCGGCCACCCCACAGCCCGCCCGGGGGCAGGCAGAGCATGGGCCTTCTGAGGATGCCCTGGTGGGGCTCAGAACAAGGGGTGTGTGGGCTGGGGTGGGGTCTGTGTCCCCGGAATAAGCTGGCAGTGCCACAGAAGCCACCCTGGGCACTTGTCAGGAGCCCCGAGGCCGTGGCACAGCGCCCCACAGTGCTGCCATCTCTCTCTTCTTTTCTCTCCCGTGCTGGGGCCTGTCCCCTACCACTCCAGGCCTCGTGCCCGGGCCACCTCGGAAGGATTCCACTCAGTGTCAAATCCGCACCCTGGAAGGTTCTCCAGGAGCTCTGCCGTCGTCAAACCAATGCAGTCAAGGAAGTTCCAACCTGCGCGTGTGTGCCCGCCTTCCTGAGTGCGTGCAGCCGTCCAGCCACTGGCCACCTCCTTCCTACCCACCTGCTCCGTGCCACCCTCTGCCCATCAACATCCCTATCCCCATCCACCCCTTGTCCACATCCTCCTGCCCGCTGGAACCCACCTACTCGCCCACCCAAAGTCCCTCTGCCCAGTGCCCGGCCCCCTTCCACCCACCCCTCCACTCACCCAGCCGACACGCCGGTGCCCACCGTGTACCCACATTCCCCCTGCAGTTCTCCGTGGAGCTGTGCACCCTGGAGCAGCTGCGGTTATGTCCCCTCACGAGCCCACCACATCCCAGGCCCTTGAGCAGGGACCATCCCGGGGCCCTGGCGGCCGCCACCCACCTGCGCCCATGATGAGGCCGGGAGCGGTGTCCTTGGTGTGCACGGTGCCTGACACATAGGGGTTGTCCGCCCAGCGCAGGTGCAGGTGCAGGTGGCAGTCGGGCTGTGGGGGGACAAGGGTGAGGTCGGCATGAGGCAGGAGTGTCCTCAGGATGTCCGGGCTGGTGGCCGGCCCTGCCAGTGGCATTGGGAGAGAAAGGAGGGCTGGGGGTGTCGTGGCGGAGACTAGGGAGCACAGAGTCAGGTCTGAGGCCAACAGCCAGCAAAGGCGAGGCTCTGCCCAGTGGGCCACAGAGGCAGCCAGCCTGGCACCTGGGGGATCAGCGGTCACTGGCCTAGAGGACGGAGCTGTGCCCCTGAGGGGACCCCTCTCAGCCGTGATGGCTCCAGGGAGGGCAGCGAGCAGTGGACCGGCACCCAACACTTGGTGGTATTCGCAGCTGATCCCCATTGACGGCTCGGCCACCTGGGCTCCGCCTCCTGTCGGAGCTGCAGCTGCGCTCGGTTCTCCCGGGAGCGTGATTCCCACTGTGGACGGTACGCGTGGGCTCCCGGGGGCTGCTGTGCATGGAGCGCAGTGCATGATAAATGTGGGAAGCTTGAAGTACCTGGACACCACGCCCGCCCTCCATCTTGGGAAAAAGCCTGTCTTTCATGGGGCTGGTACCTGGTGCCCAAAATGCTGGGGCCAAAGGTCTGCTGCAGAACCCACCAGCCGCGGCTGGGCCTGACGTGGCATCTCGTTTCTGTGCACGATTTCTACATTTTATAAGTCTTCCGCCCTAAGCTGGGGCCGCTCTCAGAACAAGAAATAAGACTTAAGTGGATATTTTTTGCCCACAGTGTGATCAGCGCCCTTAGGAAGTGGCCCTGGGAACAGTGCCCGTCCTATCCCAAATTCTTGCATCTCTCGGCAGAGACCACAGCTGCGGAGGCAGGGAGCGCAGGCCCCCACGCGAGGCTCTGACTCAGAGTCCCCATGCCCGCGCCTGTCCCGTGCCCCTGCGGAATCCCTGTCCTCCCGGGGCCGCCTGCTGGCTCATGCGCGTTCTTACTGCTGAAGGCACAGCGTAAGCCTGGCACCAGTCACCTCCTCGGCGAGCTGAATAACTGGATGCAAGAATCCATGTTCAGAGAAAAAACTCGCTTTGACGGATTAACACAGCTCAACTTTGCTGCTGATGAGATAAAAATTAGCCCTTTCGGAGTGGCTCTGACCTGGGGGGTGGTGGTGGTATACACACAGCAGGTGGCAACTCACCCCAGGGCTCCAGGCAGGTGTTAAAGCCTCCATTAGCTGGGCCTGGTGTGGGGCAGGCCTGCTGCTCTAGTAGGCTGAGGCAGGAGGATTTATGAGTTCATGACTAATCTGGACAACCCAGTGACTCAGTGAGACGCTGCTTTCAATAAAATGATAGGAGCGACCCGGGGAGGGGTCTCAGTGTGCAGGCCCTGGGCCCGATCCCTGGCGATGCACACACGGCACCTCCGTTATTCACTGACAAGTGGCCACAGGGCCTGGGTAGTGCCGAGCAGCAGCCCGGAGCAGGGGGGGAGAGTGCGGCCACCGCTCTCCAGACTCAGAGAGCCTTGCTTGGCTCCCAGGGCCCAGGGCCTCGGAGGCATGAAGCGCCTGGTTCTGCTACGGTGGCTGGGATCAGATGGCACCTACAGGCCGGGCGATGGCGGGCCGGGCAGAGCCGACATGCTCTAGGCCCTGTTGGGTGCCCAGCAGTGTCCCAACACACAGGCAGAGCCTGGCCCACACCAGGGCGTGGGCGGGTTGGTTGCATGAAAACCCTGCAATACAGGAACCGTGGTACAGGAGGACCCAGGCAGAGTCATGGAGGGGGCCGGACATCCCTGGCGTGTGGCCCCTGGTGTCAAGGGGCATACAGACGACAGAGAAGTCACCTTGTCCAGTGAGGACTTCTGAGTGGAGGCATGCGTGGGGTTGGCAGGAATCAGTAGGAGTTTGCTGGACGAGATTTTAGGTCTCGGAGAGAGTGCGGGAGGAGGCACCAGCTGGGGAGGGAGGCGTCTGCTCCTCCGGCCCTGGGCTCTCTGCCAGGGCCCGTGGTGAGTGTGACCTGGCCTTACTGCAATGCCATGTGGAGCTCTTACCACCTCTCTTCCCTTTCCACCCGAGGCTGTAGTTCACTTGGCCCATATCAAGCCTGTGTAGCTCTGCTGGGCCACCCTGACCGGAAGTGTCCAGCACTGGGCCGGGTCAGGGCTGCGGCAAGTGGTGAGCTCCCCAAGACACGCACGGAGAGAGGCCTGGGGGCACCTGGGCCCCTCCATGGCAGGGGACAGTGAGAAATCAGGGGCCTACCCAGACTCTTGGGGCCATTTCCCTGGCCCTTGTGGGCTGTAGGGTGTCACCTCAGCCAGGACCAGGGATGGCCAGGGCACCGGGTGCTGTGATGGCTGAGACCCACCGACCACTGGGACCCCCAGACCGCCGCACAAGGGCTCGCAGTCCCAGCTACCGCGGGAGATCCGCCCTGCAGCGGAGGGACTCAGGCAGCCCACGCCCACATCCACACGGATGGGCACCCTGGATGGGCAAGGGCAGCTTGGGGGCCCATATGCGTGGCGACCCTTCAGTGACCATGTGAGGCGACCCGGCCATCGAAGGCAAACAGATCTCCCTGCCACTTGCTTCCACAGACACAGCGCCCTTCCTGGCCCTTGACACTGGCCAGCTAGAGGCAGGTCCAGAGTTGGTCCCAGTGGCGCCCGCCTGTCATCCCGGCTCCCAGGGAGACTGAGCAGAGGAGCCAAGTTTCAGCTCCCAGGCGACTTGGTGACTACTGTGGTTCGGATCTGGAACGCCCCCTCGGAATGTCATCTATGTGAATGTTATGGATTACCTAAGGAACCATGAGCTGTTGGGGGTGTCTGGTCTGGAGGGGTGGATTGTGGGTACGTGGTGGATTGTGGGTGTGTGGTAATTATGGATCACAGGCTATGACGGATTAGGGGCTTAAACCTGAAAGGGGTGGAACACAGAGGCTAGACCCGGAAGGGCTGGGTCACTGGCACAGGGCCGGGAAGGGTGTGTGCCGGCTCCTCCCGTCCTCCTGGAACGCGGCTTCCTGTCTGCAACGTTGTGAGGAGCTGCCTCCTCTTGAGCATCCGCCATGAGCTTCCAGCCTTGCCAGCTGCCCATGAAGGGACTGTGATCTTCCGAAACTGTGAGCTAAAATACCTTTCCTCCCTAGCACTGTGGATGTTGGGTATTGAGTCACAGCAACGAAAAGGTGTGAAGGCCCAGACTCGGCTCCCAGAGCTACAGGAGGAAACTAAAGAAGCAGGCTTGGAAGACGCCACCTGCTCCCACGGGCCCTCCTGTCCCTCTGCAGTTCCTCTGTGTCAGGGGGACACGGAGACAAACTTCTGCAGGTCCTGGAGGGGCGGCCTGAGGACAGACGCTGGCCCACTCAGTGACGCTGACAGGACAGCCTGGCTGTCACTGAGAGACTGCCGCCTGGGTCATCGGTCCACACATCTGTAGCATGCTGACAGGCACACTCCCCTCTCCGTGTCCCTCCCTTGGTGCCCGGGGAGGTGGGGACCTTGGAAGCCTCAGGTCCTCCTGCAGCACCCTCCCCACAGCCACAGGGAGTGCCACCCGCAGGGACAAGTGGTGGCCGGCAAGGACTCACAGGCTGGCAGTTGGTGGGCTTCCCATTCATGTCGGTGCTGGGCGGCCGCAGGAAGTCCCAGTCACGGCCCTTGTTGTAGGTGATGCGCGTGGTCACCTTGCCGCCCACCTTCTGGTTGGCCAGGAAGACCCCTTTCACCCCTCTGACCTGGGACAGGACACAGGGGACTGTGAGAACCACCTGGGAGCTCTGTGGGGACTGCTGGCCACACCATACCAGTCATCCAGGGCCTACCAGTGATGGACCAGACTGATTCTGTGTCCCCAGGGCTTGGGGCATCCGTCCATCATGGACAGGTGGATGGGTGGATGGACCACACACTGGGATCTCTGGGCATTCATGATGAGAGGAACCCCAGTCCCCTGACCTGCCTGCACACACAGTCACCCCAGCCCTCCCCCAGCCCTCCCAACCCCTCCTGCCCCAAAATGGTGGCATCGCATCTGGGCGTGGCCCTGGGAACACTCCACACGGGGGGCGGGGCGGAGGGGACTGCATGTACCCCAGTGCCCCCACCCAACTCCCAGCCTCAAGGGTCCACAGGGCCACAGCAGGGACCCAACGTCACTCACGGGTAATGGGCAAAGATGGACAGTGTCACACAGGGGGCTCCAATGTCCCCCACTCCCTGCCATCTGCTGAACAAGTTTCTTCTTGCATGGACAACAGACCCACGCTCACCGAGAGAGGTTAGGAGGGCGAGCCTGGGCACAATGGGGTGTCCACCCCCTTGCGGGCACAGCCTCTGCACCCGTGTGCTGTGTGCTGCTGCTCAGGAAACTGGGCTGCAGAGGGTTCTGGGGTTTACAATTATGGGCAAAGGTATGCTTTGGAGATGCCTCGGGACCAGCAATCCCAGGGGCAGCGTCATTGTGTGATTCCAGTGTCTCCAGAGGCTGGTGGCTCCACTGGGCTTCATGTGCAGGCTGGCAGGGTGTGGCACGGCATGGATGGAGGAGTGGACATGCAGATGGACGGATGGATGGACAGATGAATGGAGGATGAGCAGACGGACAGACAGGGACGAGTGGAGGGACAGGTGAACGGGTGGACAGTGCACGTGTTTTCTCCGGCTGCTGTTGCAGATGGCCACAGACCCAGTGGCTTAAGCAGCACACATTTGCCTCCCTGTGGCTTCGTAGGAGTCCACACACATCTCACTGGCTAAGAACCACCATGTCACAGGCAGGTCCTGCGGGGGACGGGGGACATGCCTCTCCCTTCCCACTCGCAGGCCCTCCCCTGCTCCCTGCCCACACGCCTGTCTCTCTTCTGCCTCTGTCTTCCACTTGTAGGGACCTTTGGGAGTGTGCTGGCCAAGAGGGTGCCCCCACCCTAAGGTCCCTGGTCACATCTGGGCAGGGCACTTGCCCGGAAATGTGACATGTAAGTTATGATCCAAAACATGGTGAATGTTTAAAGAATTTATGACTCATTGCCACATTGCCCTGAGTCCCTCTCAGAATTCTCTGTGCTTCAGGTGCTCATCCCCGCCTTCCTGCCCGCTGCAGCAGCTCTGGCGTCCTCTTTCCTGAGGGTCGCCAGCTGGGCTGCCGTGGCTGCCTCCATCTCAAGCCATTCGAAACATTGACCTTTCATGACCGTGTTGACGTCAGGGAAGAGCCAGACGTCACACGGTGCCAGATCCGGTGACCAGGGTGGACGAGGATGCACCGTGTGGGATGGCGCTTGGCGGCAGCAGTCTACACACACACATGCACACACACGTGCATACACATTATATATCTATTTTAAATCACATCTTGTAGAGACACTCAGGAAAGAGGACTTCCAGAACTGCCCCACGAAGCGGCAGGAGCGAGCGCGTGTGCCCGCAGCGAGGCTGGGTGCCATGAGGGGGTGAAGGCAGCTGTCTTACTAAGATGCATCTCCTTGGTTTAAACCTTCACCACAGTTTTCGACCCCACCTGATCCTTCTGCTTCTGGCTGAGTGTGGATCAAAAAACAGCGAGGAGGGCAAATAGCCTCCAGGTCACCCAGGTCGCAGGGCACCCGTGGTTCGGACACACAAGGAAGCCGCCACAGCGTGGGCCTGGGGCTCCCTCGCCGGGCCTGGAGCCCTGCTGGGGTGCAGTGAGAGGCTCCCATGGGACACAGATGACAGACACCTGGGAGAGTGGTCAGGTGGCCCGGCAGGGAGGAGAAGCCCCGCTGTCCCTAATTGGGGCTTGGACACAGCAATTGGGAGACCTCAGGCCCCACAGTGAGCACAGCAGCAGGGTGAGGGGGAGAGATGGGGGAGGACAGACAGACAGACAGACAGACAGACAGACAGACGAAGGCTATAGGGACAGAGGGAGAAGAGAGAGGGGCCAAGAGGCCGACCTGGACTGGGGACAGGAGCTGCCATCTCTGGGGCCGAGCGATCTACTGCTGACACCAGCCCCTGTGCTGTGAGCACCCTACAGGGGCGCTGACGGGGACGCCCCGTACTGTCCTGCCCCATGACCCTGCTCTCTTCCTTCAAAACATTGTGTTAACTGTGGCTTAGATCTGAAATGTCCCCAAAGCCCACTGCGTGCACAGGTGACTGGATCACGGGGCACTGTGCTCACCAGGGGTTCACGGCATGGGTGAGCCCACGGCTGCTCTGCTGTGAGGAGGCGGGGCCTGGGTGTGACCTGGGGGCCGTATTCTTGCCCTGGCTCCTCCCTGCTGCATCCTGGCTGCCACAGGGAGCCCTCCCACCATGTGGCCCAGCCTTGGAGCCGACCTCCAGAAGCAGCCCTCCTTTAAGCGGCGGGTGCTGGGTACCGTGTCCCAGCCATGGAGAGCCACGCTGAGTGCTTACTGTCATTTGAATTTGAAAGAGCAATGCTCTCTGCCACCTGCGTAAGGCGCTCCTGACCTCCTCCCATGTCTGCAGAGCCCTGAGCCAGAGCCTGGGCCCAGTGCCAGAGAGAGGAGGAGTGGGGCGAGGGCACAGTGGTGGCCGGTCCCCAGCCCCAGGGATACCCACCTCCAGGATATCAATGACCACGCTCTCCTCTGCCTGCCGGGAGCTGCGCACATCCTCCAGCACTAGGGCGTAGTGCACGCCGCGCGGGTCCGACTGGTACAGGTTGTACGTGTCCACCTGGTGCCACTCCTGCACTGCGACGAACACCTGGCTCTCGTCCGTGCTGATCACCTGCAGGTCCTGTGTGAGGAGGGAGGCACTGTTGTTACAGTGGAGGCTGGCTACCTCCCACACCCGCTCTGGGCTGGCCACACTGGCTCCGTGGCTCCGTGGCCTTGGGCACGTGGCTTCACCTCCCTGAGACGCTGTTTTCACACCTGTACCACAGGTTAAAGTTCACATGCTCCGTAGGTGTACTAAACCTGTAGCTGGCTGTTCTCTCTCTCTCTCTCTCTCTCTCTCTCTCTGTTTCTATAGTACCAGAGATCGAACTCAGGGCTTTGCTGTAAGCTACATCCCCAACTACTTTTTGATTACTTTTGAGTCAGGTTCTTGCTAAGTTGCAGGCTGGGCTCAAAACTGCAATTCTCTTGCCTCAGCCTCCCAGAGTAGAGGGATTATTCCAAGCCATAACTGCCAGACCCAGCTGCTCTTGACTTTTTTAATGTTATAATGAAAACTTTTAGAAAGGAGTCCAAACACACACACACACACACACACGCACGCACGCACGCACACACACACACACACACACACACACACGTGCAGGCGCATGTACGTCCATTAACTATGTTATGTTATATATTTCAATCGTGGCCAAGACAGTGCCTCTCCCCTCAAAAATAAAACAAGGGCAAAGGAAAAAGCAAACACAAGACTGTGGGCCACAGGCAGAAAATGCCTGCTTCATGCTGAGCCAGGGAGGGCAGCTCAAGGAGACCCGATCCTCCTGTCCCACCCAGCAGTCTGTCACCTGTCCCCTCAGCTGGTCCCCCACGTGGCCGGTGATTGGCAGGCACAGCCTGAAGCCCCACCCCATTCCAAGGGCCATGTGAATTTCCTATTGGTCTTTTTGTTCATTCAGCACCCGCCACGTGGCAGGCACCATCCTAGGCACACGACGCAGAGCCCAATACCACCTCCGACCTGGGTGTGTGTCTGGGATGCCCCCACCATCTGCCACCGGAGCCTCCAGTGGTCTCTGCACGCGGCCCCGGCATGCACATGGTGAAGGCTGGCTTCCCGAGGAGGCGAGCTCCCCAGCTGAAAGTACAAGAAAGAAGGGGCTGGGAAATAGCTCCCAGCCTCAGTTTCCCCTTCTGGGAACAGTAAGTAGCCCTGGGTTTCTGGTCTCGATTTCAGAATTCATTAAAATATCAATCAAATAAAAAGGAAAGCCAGTCTAACTTAGGTCTCTGTCCTCTCTCCCACCCAGTGCCACATGCCACAGGAGACACAGAAGACGCACGTGGGCAGCTGGCTCATGGCTGGGGTGGACCTGTCATTTTGCCTCTGTGATGCCCAAGAACTCGCTTACTGCGCCCCTCCCCTCCCCCGAGGGCTCTCACATCATGCTACACCCCGAGCCCATTTTTAAAATTTATATTTTGAAAAGCCAGGTGTGGTGGCGCACACCTGTAACCCCAGCATTCTGGGAGGCTGAGACAGGAGGATTGTCGTGAGCTCAAGGCCAGCCTGGGCTACATAGTGAGTTCAGGACCAGCCTGCGCTACAGACCAAGACACAATTTATTTTATTTTATTTTTTGAGACGGGGTCTCATTAAGTTGCTACGTTGTCCAGACTGGGCTGGAACTTGTGATTTTCCTGCCTCAGCCTCCCAGAATGCAGGGGTTATAGGCCTGCATCATGAGGCCTGCCCTGCTGACTGCCCTGCTTCTGAGAGTGCTGCCCAAATGCGGGCGCTGAGGGTGGCCTGGGCTGGCCCCTTCCCGCTTGCTGGGGTGGGGTGGGGGCTGGCGGGTATTTTCTTTCCTCCCTGCTGGTTGGGGGACAGTGATGAGGGCTCTGTGTGTACAGCAGCTAGAGTCCCTGTGCTGTCTAGTCTGGCAGTGCCTATGGGCAGGGTGAAGCAGACGCCACCAGGGCAAGGGCTCAGGCCTGGCTGGGCCCTGGGTACTAAGACCTGGCCCTTCCCCTGGCCGCTCGGCCTGGCCCTGAGCTGTGCGGCCCAAAGGGCTTTGCAGCAGAGGGTTGTGGTTCTGTGAAGTACCAGTCCTGCGCCGCACAAGCAATGACCCCACGGCCACATATACTGGGGCCCCAGTCTGTGGGTGGGACCCCATGGCCATATGAGGGAGGATCTGGTGTCCACGGACAAAACTGCCTGACAGAGTGGCTCGAAGCAGAGTCACGGCAGGGAGGGTGACAGGGGGTGCAGGCCTGGAGCCTCCGTCTGTGCAGGTGGACCGTGGGGCAGTGGGGCTCACAGTGCCTGCCCCCGTCTCTGCCTGCCACCTTCCTCCTGCATCCTCTCTGCTCACTGCCGCAGCTGGGCGGCACCACCGTGGGGGCGTGGCAGTTCCAGCATCCCTCCAGTGAGGCTGGCCCATTGCCTGTGTGGTGGCCCAGTGTAGGACTGCAGTCAGGTAGGGGACAGGGAACAAGGTGCTGGCTGGGCATGGTGGCCCAGGCCTGCCATCCCAGCACCCTGGGAGGCTGAAGCAGGCTGAATTTGGCCCTAGTCTGGAGAGCTGATGTTGCCCAAGTCAGCCTTGCTACCCCACCTGTGCCTTTCCCCAGGAGTACAGTCCTTGGAAGAGACCATGCAGACCACTAGAGACCTCACAGACCATGGGGAGACCTCACAGACTGCAGGGAGACCACAGAGACCACGGGAGACCACACGGACCACGAGAGATCACACAGGCCACAGCAAGACTATGGAGAGTACACAGGCCATAGGAGACCACACGGACCACGAGAGACCACACAGATCACAGGAAAACCACATAGACCACAGAGACATGCAGACCATGGGAGAATTCACAGACCACAGGGAGACCACACAGATCACAGGGAGACCACACGGACCACGGGAGACCACACGGACCACGGGAGATCACACAGATCACTGGGAGACCTCCCAGACCGTGGGAGACCTCACAGACCACGGGAAGGCCACAAAGACCATGGGAGACCACACAGATCATAGGAGACTGCACAGACGCCAGGAGAATACACAGACCACCAGAGATCACATAAGACCACAGAGACCACCCAGACCGTGGGAGACCTCAAAGACCACAGAGAGCACACTGACCACGGAGACCACAGACAAGGGCAGGAGCCCTGGACTGCCTAACTCCCAACTCTCCCAATCCCACACCCTCTTCTCTTTTCACGTTACAATTTCTACTTTATGTGACTTTACAGGAAGTACAGGAATATTTGATTTGAAAGTAAATTTGTATTTACCTTCTCATGAAAGTTCTTATAGATTTCACAGTCATCTATTGCCTTGGACAATTTTTTCTCTGTTAGGGAACCCGAGTATTTTCATCATTACAAGTGAACAAGTCAAACCACAGCGACCGACACATAGTAGAAGTCCCCGCACCCCGCCCCGGCACTGGGCACTGAACCCAAGGCCTTCACACTGAGCTCCATCCCACCCTGCTTTTGTCTTCATTCTGAGACAGGATCTCACTAAGTCCCCAAGTTGATCGCAGGCTGGGCTCAAACTTGAGATCCTCCTGCCTCAGCCTCCCTGAGTGCTGGGATGACAGGCTTGGCCACTGGGCCCGGCTTTCTTCCCCTTTCTAGCTGCCGGTGGTGGGTACATGAGAACAGTGAGAAGGTGACAGAGAGGAGCGGCGGACGTGGGCCATTCTCCGCAGTGGGCAGGGGTAGGCAGACCTGCCAGCATCAGTGTCCTCAGCTTTTCAGGGTTCAAGGCCTTGTTCAAGGTCATGAGGTCACAGGTCATGACCCAACTGAACTCCCTGGGGTAGAGCTTGTGGTTGGCCTTGCTGCCCAGGGCTGATGTTCCTGAGTCAGGGAAAACCTCAGACCCACGAGGGGTCCCTCCCCGGTGCGCCCAGTGCCCCCAGTGCCGCTGCCTGAAAGGAAACCAACGGCTTATAATGGGCTTACTCAGCCAAGCCCGGAGTTAATCTGCTAAGCCTGCTGCTGTCTGTGCTGGTCTGGTCTTTTCCTTCCTTTTAAAAGACTTGTTTAACAAGAGCTCGTGGATTTTTCCATTTCTGGTTCAGCAAAGGTCTGTGCCTTGTACAGCAGGTCGTGAACCCAAGGACATTATAGTCTCAGCCCCCGGAGCTCGGAGGCCCAGAATAGCTGTCTCCTGGTCCACTCCCCTCTCTGCCCTAGGGCACTGCTCACACCCTGGCCTGAACACTGTCCCTGCTCGTTCTTCCCGAAGTTCCTTTATCTCCAGCCTTGGGGCTCTGCCCGTGCGGTGCCCACAGGGGACTGCCGTAGTCACGCACACGCACGCTGTGGTAAATCATCCTGTCACTCGGTTGGCTTGGAAGACACCTAGAACAGAGGCACAGCACCCTCCTGGTGGGTGGCCAGGACAGCGGCCCTGAAGACGCCACTGGTCCCCGTCCCCTGTTCTGCTTCCCAGCTGCACGAGCCACACAGCGCGGCGCCTGTGTCCTTCTGCCACGATGCACCTGCCCTGGAGCCACCTGGCCACGGCTGGGCCACATCGACCTTGTCTTCTTTAAGTTATGAGGGCCACTGATTTTGTTTCAGCAAGAGGAAGCTGAGCATATGTGCTGCGGGGACATTAGGGTGGGGACACGCACAGGGGGACACGTGTGCTGGGGACACGTATGTGGGGACATGCACACAGGGACACGCTCTCCACCTGCCCCTGGCCACCTCCCGCCTGAAGCCCCAACAAAGCAGGAAGCCAGGACCCGACTCTGGGCCGGCACAGGCCTGGTCAGCCGAGGGCTGCGAGCCAGTGACACTTCTCCTGAGCGCTCACGTGAGTGAGTCTGGAGCGGACCAGCCGGGCCGGGGAGGCTAGGCAGGACCCTGGACAGAGGCTGCGAGGACAGGCAGTCTGGAGGTGACAGGGTCACGCCTGCCGGTGCCTCTCCACCATGACACGTGGCCCTGTGCCGGGCTGGGCTGCAGCCCTGTGCGGGAATGCGGGGGGCAGGGTGGGGACTCGCCTACCTTAGGCAGCGCGTACTTGGGCAGCTTCATCAGGACAAAGTCGCTGCGACGGTAGGACACATAGTATTTGGTCCGGTTGGTGGCGGTTGTCTGGCAGGGGAGGAGAAACATTTTTAAGGGACCTGGAGGGTCTTTTTTTTTTTTTTGCCAGGCAATATCCCCATGGATGAAAACCACACATTACATTCGTCTGTTTGTCTTAAAACGAACAGATTCTTTTTCATCCTCCAAAACCCCATGCCGAACACGCCCCTCTGGAGGGTCCCTGCTCTCCCTGTGCTCACCCAACATCTGTTTCCCAACATCTGAGCCGCAGAACAAGCTCCACTTCCCAGAACTTTTCTAAAAGTAGCATCTGGTGAGATGTGGGGTATACTCAAGTCACCAAAAATGACCGCGAAACCACTCGGCATGTAAGGCCGAGCCAGAGCCACCTGTCCCAAGCACCGCCGGTGCGGCGCCTACCTGTGGAGGATCGTGCTGGGCACAGACAGCACGATCTGGCTCCCTGGGCAGGTAGAAAGCGGCCAGAGGGGTGTGGGCTCCCTCCGGGTGAGCAGGGAGGAGGACAGCGTGAGCGGCTGAGGAGCCAGGGGAGAGCGGGCCGCACCGGGGCAGGGGCTCCCACGGGTGGAAGCCTCCTGTGTCCCCAGGGTCTCACTATTTCCACGTCTTCGTGGCCCACATGAGTGTGCATGTGCACACCTGTGCCCTGTTCCAGCAGTGCTTCCCACAGGCGTGAACACCCTCACGTGCCGTTTGCAGGGTACACTCTGTGTGTGCACTCGTGTGGGTCCCCACGCACAAGCCTGTGCACGTATGGTGGCTGGCAGTGCCAAAAGCTGGTGCAGAGGTCACTGGAAGTCACATGCCAGTGAGGCCCCTGGGTCTGGCGGCCTGGAGAGGGTAGAGCCCTGTCTCTGAGCTCATTTTCCCAGAAGCAGGGACCAGGCTCCTGCAGTACCTGAGGACAGGCAGAGGGACCGTCCCTGGGGAAGCAGGGGCCGTACAGGGCCCAGTGACAGTCACAGAGTTGGCAGGGCATCAGATGCACACTGGTCCTTGCAGCCACTCCTGTGGGTGGCATTATGTTGCTGTGACGTCGGGCCTCACGAAAGGTTCATCCATGAAGGAAGCAACACTAGCATGTTAGGGTGTCCTGCCCTCATGTGGAGGCGCTGGGGATCTCAAGGAAGGGCCCTGGGGTTGGGGAAGGCTGGATGGGCTTCCTGGAGGAGGCTGCGCCTAGTCCCAACAGCCCAGGGGCCGCGGCCTTTGCATGTGTGTGGGGTGAGGGGACCGTGGGAGAACTGGTTTCCCCTCCTCGGAGCCCCGTCTGGAGTCCAGTGAGCCCCAGGACAGGACGGGAGGATCAGAGCCAGGCCTGGCTGGTCTGCAAGCCCTGGACGGGTGCTTGGCGAGCATGGACACCGACGGGTGCAGTCGTGCCGGCAGTGGTCGGAAGGACACTGGGCATGGAGAAGGAGCTAGCCTCAGGGACAACCATGGCTCTCCTGGTCTGCAGCTGCCGGGGGGCTGGGGCAGGCCAGCACTTGGTGGCTCTGCCTGGTGAGTGCAGCTGGGAGGCCACAGCTGGGCCATAGCAAGGACGACCACACACAGCTGTGATGTCCCCCCCAGGGCTGAGCGTGTAAATGCCTTTCGTGCCTCTGTTTCTCTCCCGTGAAGTGGGCTCTGCAAGGACGTGGCAGCCCACGGGCAGTGTTTATGGATCTCTGCCCCGCTAGAGGTGCGGTCATTGTGGGCTTGGAGGCCGCGAGGAGCCAGGAAGCAAGGCCACGCCATGGCGAGCCTGAACACAGCCCGGCGTGACCATGTCCCGGCCAGCCTGGCCACTCCTGGCCACTCCTGGCCGCTCCCCACCCGTCCCTGAAGCTTTCCTCCCTCCAACATGACTCCGTGACTGCCTCCTTACAGGGACACCAGGCCGGGCCGGCTCCCTGCCCTGCCTCCCACCTCGGGTACCCCAGGGGCCTTTCCAACACCCCGGAGGCGGCCCCGATAGCCACTACGCTCCTGGGCCGAGAGAGGTGTAGCCTGACCAGACCGTCACATGCTTGGTGGTGCCAAAGGCCCGATGCCTGGCCCCAGAACAGAGGGTTGGGTGACACGGGGGCTCGGCTCCGTCCCAGGAAGGGCAGGGCCTGAGGTAGTGGTGTCGGTGGGAGGACTTCCTGGAGGGGGAAAGGAGTGTGGTGATGGTAGGGGCAGCAGAAGGTGGACAAGGAGCTGGGGTGCACGCATTCCAGGCTCCAAGGCACAGCGCAGGCCCAGGGCTGTGGGCGCTGACTGGGGTGGGTTGGGCTGAGAGTTGGGTGGCGGCCAGGAGCCTCCTGCCTGGCTGCTCTACCAAGGGTCACAAAGGAAGCCTCTGGCTGTTACTGACACCCCCCACCCCCGTGGTGGCTCTTGGTACACATTGGGCATGAGATATCACCAAGACGGCATGGAGAAGGTTGGGAGCAGGAGGGCCTCTGGGGAGAGGTCACAGGGGCTGCCCTCTCGGCTGTCCTCAGCAGCAGACTCTGGAGTTGTTCCCTGGGGTCCCAGAGGCAGAACAGGGTCAGCACATGGGGTCAGGGACACTGACTCATCAGCACTGGGCACTGTGAGTGCCCAAGCAGGGCCGGAAGCCAGGCTGTCTGAGGGACGGACTTCCCTACCCACGGAGGCACCCCAGACACTGTCCAGCCACATGTTTGCTAGAGCTCCTGGACTGGTCTGCTAAGGCTTAAATCCACTCGTGACCTGGGAGCACTTGGGGTGGAGGAAGCAGGGTCCCTGTCATGCCTGGGGGGAGTGGCTGGTGGCCACGGTCAAGGACCAGACACAGCCCCGCTCAGCCCTGTCACCAAAAACATCAAAAAGGGGCAGACTAGGTTCAGGTTTGGGCCCCTTGACAATGGGGGTGTCTCAGGGACAGGGGGTGGGCAGAGGAGAGGCCAGCCACATCCCTGTACTGGGTCCTCATGTTCTGGGGGTCTCTGGGGTACCTGCAGCCACAGCATGGGTGAGGGGAGGCGGCGGTCTCCTATGCAGCACTGGAAAGTGGTCATTTAATGACCTCTTCTCTGAACAGCGTCACTGTCCCCAGAGGGGCTCTGCGTCACGTCACCGGTGCCAGGCCGGACACCCGGAGCCAGCTCACCTTGAGAAACATGTACTCGTCCTGCACCACCAGGGAGCCATGGTCCACAGGGCCCGGGAACGGGGTTGCGAGCGCCATGTCGGAACAGTTGTGAACGTGGCAGGTGACGTACCGGACACCTGCCGAGAGAAGGGACAGCCCCATGGTGCGCCAAAAAGCTGGCATGGGAGCTCCACAGAGGTGGCGGCGTAGACGTGGGCCCTGGCTGGCCCAAGTCATGTGCCCCACTGCTGGCCCCAGGGGGGCCGTGGTGGTTTGGGGTTCAGGTTTTAGCAGTTTTTCTGTTTCTTTTTTCTGTGTGTGTGGCGCTAGGGAGGGAACTCAGAGACTCACACGGAGCTACATCCCTGGTCTTTTTATCCTGATTCTGAGGCAGGTCTTGGGGAAGTCACTAAGTTGCCCAGGCTGGGTTTGCCCATCCCCCTGCTTCGGCCTCCCAGAGTGCTGGGATGACCGGCCTGCACCACCGGGCCCAGGTTATAGACGGCGTTCTCAAGGGCCCCAGGCCTGGGCCTGAAGTTTATGTGGGCTGCGTGACGGGCGGGAGCTGCGATGTGGCCACTCCTGGGTCCTGGGCCCATCGTCTGCCTCCCCAGGATGGGACCATGGGGGCGTGGCCTTGCCAGGACTCGGCCCGCCTCTTCTTCCTGGTAGGTGGCAGATGGCACAGCCCAGAGCAGCTCGTGGCCCTGCAGAGCACCGCTGAGAGCCACAGCTCTGGCCGCCCTGAGCGAGGCCAAGGCCAGATGCGGTGAGGGCCCGCGGGGGTGCCGGACGGTGGGCCGGGGCGGGCTGCCCTCGGCCCAGGGACCCGGCACACGAGACGGAGCGGCTCTTCCAGTAAGTTACATGAGTCGGGCAATTCGTGCCAGCGACGCGAAAACTAACACATGATACGTCCCTTGTCCCATAAACATTCCATATTCCAGAACATTCTGTGCTCTCTAACCGCACCCCCGCCCGGGGTCCTGAACAACCACTGAGGCACAGCAATCCCCCATACCAGAACATACCCGTGGTTCTAGAACACACAACTCCAGCCTGCACCACGGCTCCGCCCCCCAGGCCCTGCCTGCTGAGCAGGAGGGCGCCAGGGGCCCGGGGCTGCTTCAGCCCTGGACGAACCACCCGCTTCACAGAGCTCCACGGGGGGCATAGCTCCTTGCCTTCAATTTCTCCCCGGCAGGAAACAAGCACATATGAAATCATGCCACGCCAGCCCACGGGAGGGTGGGAGAGAGGCAGGGCGGGACCGAGCTGGGGCAGGGGCGAGGGTACACACGGGGACAGCCGTGACCAGGCCCGGCCCGCTTACCTCCACTGAGGTCCCGGGCCTCCATGTGGACCAGGTCAGGGTCGGCGTCCACCCCAGATACAGCCCTGGAAGAGAGCCGCGGAGGTCGGCGACGGCAGCCGGGCCACCAAGCCCCTCTGCGCCAGCGCCCCGGCCTCCCCGGGCTCTGGCCTCTGCAGCCTTGGGGCCCTGCTCCTCACAGGTCCCCGGGCACAGCTGCCCCTGGGTCCTGGGAAGCAGAAGAACCTGGTGGTGGGGACGGTTAACCCCTGGTCACAGGACTATCTGGAAAACCCAGAGACCATTGCCCCCACCGGGGGCAGCCGTGCCGGGACCGCCAGCCTAATCTCAGAGAAGGGGACTCGAAGAGGCTGCACAGCCCTAAGAGTCGACCGGGATTCCAGCCGGGGCCCAAGTCTGAGCTGTCGCTGGTCCCCTTTGCCTCACGAGCAGGTCACCTCCCACCACAGCGCACCGCAGGGAGGGTTCTGCCACATTGCTGGCCCCACCCCAGGGACTCCCCCAGGCGTTGCCCCCGCCTCGCTATGGGCAGAGGCCTCTGGTAGGGACAGTCTGCACCTGGCTCTTCCCACACACTGGGTTACATGGCACGTGGCCAGGCAGGTGCCCATGTGCACATCCCGGGGGACCCATGAGGCCGGGGGTGCCAAGAACTGCTCAAGCCAGTGAAGTGCTGGCGAGGGCACCCCGGGATCCCCTCACGTCAGCCTGTTCACAGTGCAGCTCCACCCTCGAGCCACAAAGCCCTGGCCCCGTGGGTCCTGGTCTGCACGCCATGGCTCCGTGTCAGAGAAGCAGCCGTAGAAAGGGGTAGGTAGCAGTTTGACCTGGCAGAGCTCCACCGGCATCTCTAGAGCCAAGGAGACAGACCATGCTGCTGCCTGGATCTCAAACATCCCCAAAGTCCCTCACGTGTGGAAGGCGACGGCATCATGGGGACACAGTGCTCCTCTGTGGCTTCGCCCACGGGTGGCTTCGTGGCCCACGGTGCTGCCAGGAGGCGGGGCCTGGGTGGAGGTGGGTCCCTGGGCTGGGCCTGGAAGGGTCTGCTCTTGCCCCTGGCTCCTCCCACCTGCTCTGCCCCTGGGCCCCATGTGTCCAGCGGCTGTCCTCCACGCCAGGCCCTTCTGCCACGGAGCTGAGTGACCACGCACGGCCTGAAACCTCCAGAACTGTGACCTAAAATAAATCCCTTCTCCTTTCAGCTGTGATTCTTGGGTACTGCATGCAGCAACGAGAGAAAGTGTTCCCGGCCTGGCTGCCCTCTCGAGCACAAGGGGTCAGCAGCATCTCATCGGTGGTGAGTGGGAGGGGGTGTCACCGTCCTGTCCTGGCCCGCCCCTCACCCACCCAGTACCCAGTGGGTGGCCAGTCTGTAAAGCAGGGAAGCTGCTGTGACTGCACCCTGGGGCACAGAGGGAGCTTGGGGCAGCGAGGGCCACCGAGGCCCACAGTGCTGTCCTGTCTGTCCCACTGCCCTGCCCATGATGTCATGCTAACCAGCTGCCAGGGCAGCTTGGCGCAGCTAATGAGTCCAGGCTGGAGACGGAGCAGGGGCCCCACGGTCCCCGTGCTCAGCCCACAGACCAAGCACTCCGGGGGACTGCTGTCAGAACACTGTTATCCACTGCTTTCACCGAGAGGGAACATCAGCAGGCTGTCACCACATTCCAGGGGTCACTGTGGCCTGCTGTGACAGTCCCTCATGCAGAGAGACTCAAATGGGAAACTCGTGGGGAGAGAGAGGAGGATTTGCCCAAGGCAAGAGTCCGGGGCTGGATCTATCACCAAGTCCATTCTGCACCCGGGGGCCGCTGACCGCCCTGGCCAGGGAGGCCGCTGTGAGCGGGCCAGCGCTGGATGCCCTCAGCCCAGCTGGGACTGCTCACAGAGCTGGGCTGGGCGGCTCAGCCATGCCACTAAGCGGACCGGTCTCCAGCTTCTGGGTCCCGAAGTCTCCACACCCCTCAGCCCCTACTCCTACAAGCTAAGACCAGGCTGGTGACCGATGGGGAGGCACACAGGTCTGAGGAGGGCCGGCCACGGAGGGACAGCTGCTGCTTCCCCCAGGAGCGCAGGCCAGGAGGCTGGGAGCCGTGCTCCAGGGGAGACGATGTTGGGGTTTGCTCTAGAGCGACACCCCCCACGCCTCCTGAGATGTACGGGAGGGGATGGGTCACTGGGCGCTGCGCCGTGAGGAGGTAGGCGATGGGGGCATGGCCAGGAAGGGCGTGGCAGGGTCCCGGTTCCGCCCCCTCTCTCGCTGCTTCCCACCTGCCCAGCGGTGAGCAGCTGCCCTTTGCCATGCCTTCCACCATGTTGGTCCTGCCTCTGAGGCAGCTGACTGTGAACTCACGGTCATTTGGCCCGTGGCCCATTGGCACCATGGGCCAAATTCAACTTCCTCCTTCAAGTTGTGGGCGTGGAGCGCTGTGTCCAGAGAGGAGAAAGTGACCACGACGCAGAGCCACCCGGGGGACCTGGATAAAGCTGGTCTGAGGAACGGCAATGCCTGGACCTCTGTGGCTTTCAGCACCACGCCCTGTGAGCAGCCAGGACTCTGAGGCCCCCTGGGATGAGGGTGCAGGCCTGGGGGCAGGGGCAGGACAGGGGGTCCCCGATCCCCAGGGGGACAGCGCTTACCAGAACACGTGGTCTTTGGTCACTTGCTCCTGAAGTAACGTCCACTTCTTCCCCAGGTCAGATGACGCGTAGAGCTTCAGAGAAGAGAAATGAGCCAAGGTCGGACACAAACCACTTCGGAGAGACGGTGACCTCCCACTGTGACCGAGGCCCTGAGGCATGTTGTCCCACGCATGTGGCTCTGGGGACAGGCGCCATGGGAGACATTTACAGAGACAGGAGAGGGTCACTGGGAGGGCAGAGCGTCACCACCTCAGCACCGTCTCTGCCCCACCTCAGCCTGAGCATTAAATTCTGACAAGGGATGGCAACCTGGGTCCCTCGCGACCAGGGCTCACAGGCTGGCTCATGCACCTGCCAGGAGGTGGAGCTCCGGCGGTCACGCAAGCGAGGGGGCGTGGCTGTCAATGCAGAGGAAACGTCTCTGTCTCCCTTCCTGCTGCGCAGCCCGTTTCTAACAGGCCACCAAGCTGTCCCAGTCTATGGTCTGGGTCTGGGCGGGGACCCTGCCCTGACAGAGTATCTTATCACCCTGGCAGTGATGGCGAAAGCACCGATCCTCTTCCTAAACCCCATGAGACTCCACGCTACCGTTAACAGGTGGATGAAACACAGGCTGCGAAGCCTCCTGCTCAGAGCAGAGATTCTGCGTCCCAGGCCAGGCCCGTCAGCGGCCTCGCCATGGCCCCCATCCCGGCCCCACTTCTGCAGGGAACGGCGCCTTCCTGCGCCCTCACACGTGGGCCGGGCAACGCCAGTCACGCACCTTACCCGGCCCTGTGCTGCCTCTCTGGCACCTCGGACGCTCCCACCTCAGGCGTGGCCCAGCTGGGCACGTGTTCGGGGTGCATTCCCTGTACCCCTGAGCCCCAGCTGCTGCCCACCTCCTCTTGCATCCAGGAGGATGCCTGCCCCCGCCCCAGCCTCCGAGCCTAGACCTTTGCTACCGGGCACACCTGGCTGTTTTCTGAACAAATGAGAACATCTGGCCCGAGGGCAGGAGCTCAGAGCTGCGTCCTGCAGAGGGCCAGGGAGTAAGTGCCCTCAGCTCTGTGGGACAGCGCTCTCCTCCTAAGGGTCCATTCCTGCCCCTGGACTGGCTGCGTGCCGATCAAACTTTATTTACAATAGGTGCTGTGGGAGTTTGCCGCCGTGGAGAGGGGACGGGCAGGGACGGGTGGGGGAGAAAGGAGGAAAATGGCTCAGATGCGACAGGCACGGGCCGCAGTCCTCCCAGATGAGTGTGACTATGTATCACAAAGATGGACTAAGAAAACTAGTAATGATAGAGAAAAAATAAAAGAAAAACATTATAACAAGCAATGAAGGCCTCGCTCCAACAGTGTTGTTGGCTTTTGTGACTAACTTGCCTGGGCTGGACCTGTGATCCTCCTGCCTCGGCCTCCCACAGGGCTGCTGGAAAGTTCTTTGAAACTTTTTTTCTCTAGTCTAGCCACAATAAAAGCTTTCAAATGACTGTGCAGAGAGGTCCCGTGGAGGGGTCCCGGGGTGGCTCTCGGCTGTCTCAGGCAGGAGCTGAGAAGCTGGGCCTGCAGGTGGAGGCCTGTCATGCCAGCAGTCTGGGAGACAGAGGCAGGAGGGTCACAAGTTCAAGATCACCCGGGACAACTCAGCAAGACTCTGTCTCAAAATCAAAACTAAAGAGTGTGCCCGGGTGTAGGTCCTGGGCTTAGTCCTCAGTACCACAAAAAAGTAAGGTTAGAAGTCAGACGAGGTGGCGGGGTGAGGTCAGAGAGGTCAGGGAGTATGTACTGGCGGGGTTCATGTGGTGACCAGGGGTGGCCGTGGGCCTGCACAGCTGCCCCGGGTGCGGCTGGGACTCCCTCGCAGCTACAGTCCTGGCCAGAGGGCTGCACTCCTGAGGTCCAGCAGGCCACCGTGAGTGGCAGCGCTGTCCTGTTCCGTGGAGGCCTTTCTGGCGGCAGATCTCACAGGCTCCTGTGCCATCTTGTGAGTGACGAGGCGGCAACAGCTGGATTCTGTGTCCCGGTGCCCTGGCCAGTGGTGGAGCGCCGCAGCGGCTGGAACTTTTGGTCTGCAGTGCCGTGAGGGGGGTCTTCCCCCTGCCACATGTTCTTGACCTTAGCAAGCCCAGGGGGCTCCTGGTCCCTCCCTTCCCCATGAGGGGGGCACGAGCTCCCTGTGGGTCACACTGCCAGCTTCTGGGAGATACGGCTGGGTGCCTTGCCTGAAGCCCCTGTTCTGCTCTCCCAAGTCTAGAAAGCACCCAGTCCTGCGTGGAATCCCCTTCCTGCTTAAATATCTAGCACAGGGAACTTTCCCGGCCCTGGGGGATGCCAGGGATCAGAGCAAAACCGAAACACACTGAGGTGGGCGGTGCTCTTTGCTCACAAAGCTGTTCTGCTCCTCAAGAGAAGTCTCATTCCCTCCTGGCTCCGTGGTCTGAGGCTGGAGAAAGATGAACCCAGCGCAGGAGCTCCGAGCCCTGCCAGCAACCCGGGTGCCGACCCCCAACATTCCCAGAAGCTGACGTGAGCTCTGCCCACTGCCGCCCCGATGACAAGGGCGCTTCCTCCTGTGACGTCCCAGCGCCACCGCCACGACAGCCCTGCTGGCCGGGCAAGCACAGCCTCGAGGGCTGGGGGACTGTGGACTGGCTGCGCTTCCACCCCCGGGAGCGGTCATTTTCATTGCGCTGAAGTTGTATTAGAAATTAACATTCAAGTTGGGCCGGGTGGCACTGGCCTGTGACCCTGCAGTCTGAGAGACTGAGGCAGGAGGATCGCCAGTTCAAGCTCAGTCTGAGCCACTTAGTGAGACCTGTCTGAAATAAAGAATAAAAAGGGAGCTGGGGATGCAGCTGCGAGGGAGGGCTCTGGGTTTAACTGAGAGTACAAAAAAGAAAAGAAATCAACATACATCCTGCTAGACCTCTAAGGCCCCTAGTCACATATGCGTCCTCCAGGCCGTCTCCCTGATGGCCACCAACCGGAATGTCTCCCAAAAGTCTCACGTGTTTAGACGTTACGGATTATCTACAGACGCACGTGCTGTTAGTTGATGGGGTCTGGTCTGGAGGGGTGGATTATGGGCGTGTGGTGGATTACGGGTGTGTGGTGGAAGACAGGCGTGTGGTAATTATAGATTACAGGCATGTGGTGGTTTAGGGGCTTGAACCTGAAAGGGGCAGAACCCTGAGACGGGTCCCAGAAGGGGTGGGTCACCGGGACGGGACCTGGGAGGGTGTGTGCCGCCTCCTCCCGTCCTTCCAGAGTTTGCAAGCCACGAGGAGCTGCCTCCCCTCCGCCTCTGCCAATGGACTGTGATCTTCAGAGCCTGTGAGCTAAAATAAACTTCTCCTCCCTAATTTACCCACATTAAGTATTGTATCATGACGACAGACAGTGATTGGGGCAGCCCGGCCACGGGCGCTCGCTCTCCCACGTTTCTGGCGGGCCTCCCCAGCTTGGGCCGGGTTCACAGCAGCAGAGGCTTGGATGGGGGGGTCAGGTAAAACGCTTTAGAAACAGGCACCTGCAGATCTCCCCGGCTGCACCGAGGGAGGCAGTGCAGACCCCACACGGGAGCTGCAGAGCTCCCGAATTCTAAGGGCGCAGGAAGGCGTGGGAGGGCCCCGGGCAGCCGGGCTGGGCAGGGGCTCTGCAGAGCCAGGTTAGGCCGTGGGCACAGCGAGGGCCGTAAGTGGAGACGTGGTCGGGGCGGATCTGCCGGTGTCAGCGAGCAAGGTTGTGGTGTCCCACGTGTGGACTCTGGGCGTGGCTGTGACTTGCACGAATTAATGGCGTATGAGTGTCGGCCGACACCGATGTCACAGTGAAAATGTCCCCCGCGGTCTCCTGTGCGGGGAAGCTGGCTAGATCACACAGCTCCATGCCCAGCAGTGGGTTCACCCGTGAAGGAGCTCATGGCCATGCAGAGGCGGGTCTAGGTGGAGGCGGGCCGCTGGGGGGAGACCCGGAAGGGCGTGTTCTTGTCTCCGGCCCTTCCTTCTCTCTGACCGTGCGAGGTGAGCAGCTGGCCTCCACCAGGTCCCTCTGCCATGATGCTCCTGCCTTGGAGCGCGGACCATGGACTGCGCCACGAGTTCATACAAACTCCTGCTTTAAAGTTCTGCAGCCAGGGACTCCGTTCCTGTGACAGGCAAGCGACCAGGCCAGTGACAGGCTAACGCTGCCCCATGCGGTCTGCTGTGCCCCTAGCATCTATGCCCCGTCGTGAGCACACGCCTGTGGGTGAGGGCGGCCAATGGGAGACTGAGAAAGTACCCAGAGGAGAGTCACATGTGTGTCATGGACGCCAGGAGCAGGGCTCACATCCTGCACCTCCGGCCACACCCGCTGAGTGGACCCAGCCGCAGACCCAGGACCCACGGCCAGCACGTGCTGCTCTGCGCCCCTGGCCTCCGGCCTGTGAGCTGCTCGGAACACTGTGGCACACATCCACCTGACACACCAGGTTTGCTGGAGGCCACAGCTGGCACAGACCCCGCTGCTCCATGGGAATTAGAGAGCTTTGAACAACCATGTCCTTCCCAGAAAAACGAAAGCCCGCTGTCCCTGTTATTAGTCCCTCCAAATTCCTCATTCCGTTTACGACCGCGGCTGAACCTTTTTTCTCCCCTTACAGACACAGAAAAGAACCAAGGAAAATGACCAAGATTTCAGCTCCATTAATTTTTCAGGGCACCATAAATTAAAGAGCGATTGCCAGGCAGCCGGTTTCTTTGGGAAATAAGTCTCCATGGTTGTGACCAGCCTAATTACACGAAAACTCAGTAGGGCTATTAGTACCTGCAAGCACATGCCGTCCCCAAGGATGGGGCGGAGAGGCGCGCCAGGCTGCGGCAAGGCGAGGTGGCCCCGCAGGTGGCCTGGCTCGGTGCCTCCCCGCCTGGACGTCACTGACCTGCTCCAGCCCGTCCAGGAGAAACGTGCCACCTCTCCTTCCGTTCCCTTATCCAACTGATAGCAGCATCCACTCATCCACGCACCCCTGCGTCGGCTATCCACCCACCCGCAGGCCTCCCACCTCTCCGTGCGCCCGTCCACATGTCCATCTACCACCCACCATGCAGCCACTCACCGGTCCACCCTTGAATCCACCATCGATCTGTCAATTATCCATCCATTCTATACTTTCAGCCAAGTACTTGGGATTGAAACAGTGGTAGACTCTGATGCTGCCCCTGCCCCGAAGCAGCCTAGCCTGTGGGGAGGGGGGGCACTGATACCATGCCCGTATTCTCCAAGGCTGAGGCAGGAGGACTGCCACTTAGCAAGACCCTGTCTCCAAACCCATAATAATAATACTAACCGAGCAGTCGCACATATGTATCTGTGATTCCTCACCAGTGCCGGAAGCAGAGCCTGCACCCAGGAGGGCTGCCAGGCGGCCACGGTGGTGTGGAGCTGCAGACAGGCCTTGGGTCTGGATGGTTGGCACTACCCTCCAGAGCCCGCTGGCCCTGTGAATCCTTCTGGGACCCTGGGGGTGGCCTGTGGGGGTGGCCAGCTTGGTGAGGTGGGAGGAGCGCCTGGGTGTGCATCCTCTATGGGTCTGCAGGGGCTCTGCCACTGTCACCAAGGCTGGGCCTCCTCTGGAACCATTCCCAGCGCCCCAGCTGGGCACAGCGGGGGGCTAATAGTGGCCCCACCCCTCCGAGACAACCACGTCCCGATCTTCAAATGGGACTAAAAGGTGGGACAGCTAAAAGGCAGAGACTGTTGCAGGTCTCTGAGAGGTGGTGATGCAACCACTTGTGTCCTTGCAGAGGGGGCCTAGGGGGACCCTCCACATCACACACAACTGTGCACACACAGGTACACACGCAGCACACACACACACACACACACACACACACACACACACACACACACACAGTGGGAACAGTGGAGACAGGCAGAGAGAGGTTTGGAGACACTGCCTGTGAAGGTGGCATGATTTGGTCACAAGCTGAGAGACATGGTGGCCTCCAGACCCTGGAGAAGGCAGACGCGTGCCCAGGGAGGCTGGGCTTGACCTCCCGCACCTCCCGGGCCCAGAGTGGGTGCTCTTGCACCAGCCTAGGACACCGAGTCCCTCAGACAGAGAGGTGGATCCCATGCTGACAACTGTCTGGCAGACCCCAGCCTCCCAGCAGGCGGCCAAGGCCCAGCCCTCCTACCTTGCCCTCCTTGGTGTACGCCAGGGCCTTGTCCTCGTCCTTGGGGTGGAAGATGAGCGTGTCTACCAGGAAGGGGACGGGCTGCCTCTGGAAGCTGGCACCCTCGTCCGTGCTGAGGAAGAGGCTCTGCTCACGGTCGCTCAGCGAGGAGCTTGCCAGGATGATCTGAAACACACGGGTGGTGAGGCCTGGAGGGCGGGCACGAGGCAGGGCCGTCCTGCCCACCCTGCTGCCCGGTGCTAGCCGGCCCTTCCTGCTTCATCCACCCATCACTCATTAATTCACCCATCACGTGCTCATTTTTTCCTGGGGCGCCCCAACGCCGGGCACTGCTGACTTGCAGAGGCTGCGACAGGTGGCACGTTACCAAAGACACCTGAAACAGAACCTGTATCCTCGAGGAGGCCAGGTAGGACAGGGGCTACCTGCAGGGGAGCGGGGCACCGACCTGCTGGGGCAGAGCCAGGGCAGACGAGGCCAGCGGGGCAGGCGAGGCGTCATGGTGCAAGCGTGCTGCCATGGACTGAGGGGTGTGCCCTGGGAGGGGACATCACACACTAGCCCCCACCCGTGAGTGTGGCCTTCCCGGACAATGGATCTCGGCCGTGCGGCCACCTGGATTTAGGGCGGCCCTAGGTCCACGCCTAGTGACCTCATCAACAGTGGTGACGAAAGAGACACGGTGGGATAGTGACGCAGAGAACAGAGGGGGGCACCACAGGTTGTAGCCCGGAGGCTGTGGCCACCTGGGATGCTGGGCAGGTGGAGGGTACTGCCTGCCCCTGACGCCCACACAGCCGGCCCTGCCCACGCCAGCACCCACATGCCCGTCTCTCTGGCCCCCACCAAGGCGCACACACAGCCATGGATGGCGCTGTGCTGTGTGGGGAGCGAGGTCACCTAGCTGGTGCCTTTGCAATGTCCCCTGAGGCAGACACTGCCCTGCACCAGCCAATGTGTCTAGAAGCGCCCAGAGCACTGCCGGTGAGGGCGCACTGTGTCTGCCTTGACGTGAGCAGGTGGCAGCCCCTCGCGCCAGGACCCCCGTGACCCAGGAGCACTGAGCAGTCACCTCCCGCAAACAGCTTTCCCGCCCCAAAGACCTGGGGCCCGAAGGACACAGACGCGGCCTCCACCAAGACGACCCTGGAATGACTTTGCCGCCTGCCCTGGGGACCCAGGAAGGCGGGGAGGAGGGAAGGGGACCCGGGGTCCTCGGGGTGCTGGACTGCTGATGGCAGGTGCCTGCAGAAGAGCAGGGCGCGGGGTCTACGGTGG